>VBVQ01004905.1:836-13351 GCA_011636635.1 Tetramorium simillimum | reverse complement strand
ATATTGAGATAATGAAAAGTATAACTTTAATTTGAAATAGAACAATATGTTCATAGTTAATTAAAAAGCACGATAATTTTGAATATTTTCAATAAGATAATCGCGTATGTATATTATTAATTTCATAAATAAAGATTTGACGAAAAACACACTGCAATACTTGTAAGTAGAAAATCTCACAATAAAATTCTAAAATTGATTATGTTTATATATTATTTACTTGAAGAAATACAGAAAGAATAATCTTTGTGTTAATTTTGCAATTTCTTGGTTATAAACAATGATTTTTGCACAACGTTATTCCTTTGGTACATATAATACATATTTATCCGATGAAAATAGAAGAAAAGTAAGAACTCTGAAAATATAATTCCTTTTAACATATAACTTCTTTAATTACTCATTCTCGTATTACACTTATAACTTTATGAACGTATATTAATTTACTTTATTTATGTATATTCAATTTTGTCTAGTATAGATGTATATAGAAGTAATGAACAGAGTTGTGTGACATGACATTTTGCAATAAATCTTGCGTAATGAAAAGCCCGCAATGCGTCCCCACTTTCGGTAAATGTGCGCTTTCGGTGGAAATGCAATCCTCACTCGCGACTCATTAACGGATTGAAATCCGATGACTATAAAAGGTATACACATTTTGCGATAATGCAAAACCTTTTAACGCTCTAAATTCGAAATGTAAAATGTTTATTTCGGTAAAAAGGATGGTTGATACCGTGAAAAATTACCGGCGGATGTAGAAAAATGAACGGAGGACGACGCTCCTCCTATTTTTCAAAGTTTTTCGACTGCGTTTTTTGCTAGCGCGAAAGAAACCACTCGTGTACACGACCTTCGACGCTAATTAGTGTATTCTTTGCAGATACTTGACGGTAACTAACGAGTTCCTAAAATAAAATGCCGTTCAATCCAGCGTTAAATTTGCTGTGGTCTAATATTATCTTAATTCGATAAGAATTCATCATACAATAGAAGATTTCATCATACAATATTGAAAAAAATTAGTTATTACAACATCGGAAAAGTATAATCTTTTTCTATTCAAGAGTACATTGTGTACTTTATATATTAAAACGTTTTTAATGGTGTATCCATTATACAATTTACATGTAACAGTTAATGATATTTAATTATACTATCCGTAAAAGAAGACAAATGAAACGAGAATAATGCAATGTTGATGAAAAGTATATCGCACTTTTATTACGAGAATTGAATTATATGTCTCCCTTTTGCGACATAATAAAATGAAAGAATCCCGATTGCATTATTTTAAAAATGAAATCGAAATGTGCATATGCGTATTATTTGAAAAAAAAAAAGACTAAATAAAATATCCGAATTATTCTCAAATAGGATAAAAAGTTTTACAACTTCCTGTCCGAGTTTTGCAACAGTTTACTTTCTAAGCATCGTACTTCGATGAGGTCATTTTCGCCCAATTACGGTTGAACCGTTCATCCACGAGTACACACAGGATGGGCGAAATTACGCGAGGAACGCAGACGTTACATTTAGCAAATTTGACAAATCCTTGCTTGCTCACCGATCATTAAGCTGAGTTGACATAAAGCGCAGCCGCCGGACTGCCGGTCGAACAACAGAATGTTTTCATTTCCGCCGCATCTGCCGTTTATTCATTCCCGTACAATTTGCGCGAATGGAATTCTCAATTTATTAAAATTCGATAATTAAATATTCAATGGGAGATTATAATAAAATGTCCTGTTAAGTAGTCAATGTATTATTTAATAAGGTACTTGGAAGCTATACAAAATAATAGCTCTATATGGCTCTAATCTGGTAAGTACTATCTTACGATTAACTACAATGTTTATCACAGCAAGTAACAATAATTTATAAAAATCTAAGGCGTCCTTGTACCAGTAACTCGCAGCGCATCCACATGCATTATACAGATACTACAAGCGAAAAATATTAAAATAGATTAATGTAAAAATACAAAAAGTACACTTTACGATACAAATATAAATATTTTTTTAGATTCTCGAGACATTAAAACAATATTATATAATTACTTCACCGCCAATGTTACAAGATAAATAAAAAGAGCTTATAATTTCAAATATATAACATGAATATGAATATTATTAATTATTAATAGTATACAAATTAATAATTACTAATCTAAAAAATTATTAGTAATGTGAAACAAAATTATGTAAGGAAAGCATTGTGTATGCGACAATGCAAAGATTTTGTTAGCAGTCTTTATCTTTTTCTTCTTCTGTTTCACATTCTATATCTCCAGCTCCACTTTTATTTTCACATTTGCATTTTTTACGTCTTTTTCTTACAAGTTGCATCTCAGTACCAACGTCGCCTCCAGCAGGATCTAATATTCAATAATAATATTCAATAATAATTATTTTACTATTTAGAGGAATCTATTACAAATTTTTTTTAACATTACCATTATCTTGTCCTAATGTAATTTGCTTCATTTTTTCTGAACCTTTCAATCTCTTGTTAGGTGAAATTTCCTATAATAAAAAGAAATACATATACATTTAAACGTATTTACATTATAGAAATTTTATATTATTATATTTAGAATGTTCATAGTAATCTTTTAATAAAAGAACAAATTAATAATTTTAATCGATAATTTATTTCACAAAAATAACGAAAAATAATTTTAGGAGTAATGAAAGTGTAGTTAATACCTCGTAAATCCGCTCAATCCGTTCTTGCTTCTCGTTGGAATTTTGTCTGCCTTTCATTCCAAATTTGAAGAATGGTCCAAAACCGAAATTAATAGATCCACCAATCCAGGAAAACGGTATCAATATTATACATACACAGAAACTTATGAAAAGGGCGATTGTGACAGGAAACTTATAAAAAAAGTTTAATTTACCTGTGAAACAATGCGTAACATGGTTAATAACTTATTAATGTTTGGATTTTTACACATTAACATTAAAGCAATTTACTTACTGGTAGCATTGTCTACAAATTCAGATATAATTAATCCAAAATACGATAAAGGTTGGAAAATAGTTGTACTGAGAAAATGAGTCAATGCAAGCGCTGGTGTTACTTGCAATCTAGGATTCGTCAAAATCGTTTCATAATATTTTTCACAATCATTTGTAGCTGTGAACAGATTTTCACTTGTAAATAACTTATATTAATGTCTCGAATATATCTTATAGATACGTTACTCACGAGAAAATGATGCAACCATCTTGTCCCAAAGACTCATTTTATGCGGTTGGCAGGCAATTGGCATTTCTGCAAATTGCGCTTGTGCCGCCATTAATTTAATTTCTGCCTCCTGCAAAACAATTTTTTTAATAAATCTATAATCATTATTTTATTCAAAATATAAGTACAAATTTTTAATGCATGCTACATAGATTTTTAATATAATTAATATACAAATGTATATATCTTAAAGTATACATATATCTTCTGTGTGGTAAAATATGTAAATTACCTGTATAAGTCGCCACCAAGTTATGAAGAAACTAGTTATAAATATAATATCGATCATGAGAAAGATAAGTAAACCTCGAGACCATCTTTGTCTTCTCAAAATCATAAAACTTGCTATGACTGTAAAGGAGATAATAGTTATGTCCCACTGTAACAGTTTAAAAAATTAATTAAATCCACTAGATATATAAACTCAAAATGTAGAAGTATATCTGAAATATTATATACAAATACTATTTATTCTTACGTGTTCCTTCATAAGCGATAGATAATACATGAAATACTCCATTGTTTTGCTCGCAAATAAATTGAAATAATAAGACGCCTCAGTCATATAATGACACGTCGAGTATTCAGATTGCTTTATCACATCGTCGAGAATTCTGTCAACCTCCCTTATAGAACCTTGACCGTTTATAAAATTCTGAAGGTACTCGAATTGCAAAGAAGATGCTTCTATACTAAGCGTTCCAATTAATCTGTCATCAATTCGCTGCAAACAAAATTGATCAATATTTCATTAAACATAAATAAGAAATTTTAAATTGACTAACAATGGGCTATTACAAATGATTTTAGGCTTTAATTCTTTTACTCTTTTCGATCATATTCGTATCATATAGCAACTTACCTGCACCGCAAGATTTGATAATAATATGGCGATCAAACGTCTATAGAAGATTGCTTCTTGTGTATTTCGTTCATCCAGTTCTCGACAGCTGCTTGGCTGTGTCGTGATAAGTAATTGCTCATTCTTTCCTGTTTCTACTGCTGAACTAAAATTTAAAGGAATCAACACAATCTATCAACTTGTTCAAAATTTAATATCTTATATGAAATAACATATACCTATGCAAGTTTTCTTCTTCGGAAGAAGACTTCATATAGAAAAACGACTGTATATTTTTTATTTCGGGAGTAGACCTAAAATAAAAAATACATTATACGGGATCTAAAATAAAATCATTTATATGTTTATATTATCAATAATATAAAAACACAATTAATAGTATATCAATATGCATTACAGAACAGCTTTTGTAATTGTTTGCAATAAGTGAATTGTTTTGCTTTGAGGCGAGAAGGTATCGCATGCAATTTAAGAAAAAATTGCGCTGCATACATATATATCTCAATAAATTTATTTTTCGCAGCAAAATGCGCATTAAAGTATCAAAATACTCACGACGACGTGACATCATCGATTATATCAGCTTCTTCACAATGAACATTCAAGAAGAGTGCGTACAAAAATATAATAATGTATCTTGACAATTGGAGGGTATGCATATCGACGCGTTAAAGAGACGCCTTCACGCGTCTCTGAAAAATATTTAGAAACTTTGTTCTATCGTGAGAAAAACTCGAGATAAACAAAATATTCTAGGAGCAACTGTTGGAGAAACACATGCCGGCCCTCCGATTCGCTCTAGCACTGTTATTATCTTGGTATTACCAAATCGTTAAAAGGAAATACTCTACTAGAATCTAGTTCTCTCGAATAGATCGTCCGACCGATCGATTGGTACAAGCCAGGTCCGACTGATCGATTAGTGCGAGAAACTTGTAAAAAAATTTATTATGTATTGGATCACTTTTTTAAAAAAAGAAAAATATTGGTTTTTCTTATTATTAACAATTTAACATTTAGATGAAATTGATGTATTAAAAAAAATTTATTCATTGTGATCAAAGAAATTACTGTTTTATTTGCTATAATTTATTTTTATTACAATGCATATTATATATATGATTTTATCAACTTGAAATTTTGGAATCTTAAACAATATTCTTCGTACCGATAACTAAATTACGACTAAAATACTGCTGCGTATATGAGTTTATTAGTGTAATACATCCATTTACATATCTGAAAGATTTTTCTTTTTTTACAAGATTTTCACAATAATGCATAATCTAAAGAGATAAAAAGAGGCATGGATGCTTTAATACTGAAGTAATAATGGTATTAAAAAGTATATTATCTTCAATAAGTCATTATTCTCGTGTATGTGTATAGCTTTATTGAAAATAAGAAAACTTAAATTAAGATTTGTATTCTAGATCGTCGCTTTAGTATATAACACCGAGTATCATTTAACAATTTTAACTTTATTCTTAGATACTTTACTCTCGCTGGAATCTACTTCACCGAATCTAGCCTTCCTTTTCTCCAATCGTTCAGCCAATTCCGCCTAAAGAAAAGATTTATGATAAAACAAGGGATGAAAGAAAGGATAGCTTTCAAAAACGTGCATATATATTCACAAAAGTAATTGCACATTCTTGCTTACCTTCTCCATTAAAGTGGATACTGAGCTTCCAAATCTTTCTGCACGTTTTTTCAATACTTCATATGTAGTAGGCTATGAAAAATGTAATAATAACCGTTATGAAACTATTTTTAATTATTTTGTCTCGATAACACAAACTATAAAATAAACTATTAATTTCTTACCACGGGCGTCTTTATGGATGCAGCTGACTTGTTATTTTGATTATTTACGTTAAACCGGGCTAATCTAGCTTCCTTTTTTGCCGCTTCGGTTAACGGCACTCCAAATTTCTTAGCCCTCATCTCCAATCTCTGTTGGAACATTAATATACATGTTAATTAACTTATATTAACAATAAGCATTGCATTGCTCAGAATATGAATATTCTTATTCAATGGTCTAGTTGTAAAAATATTATCTCACCTCTTTTGTGCTGAGCTCCGATAATTTGATAATCTTTTTCTCTGGCGGTGTATCATCTTCGGATATTTTTGTCCCTTTATTTTCCTTCTTCTCCACTTGGTCGTTCTTTATTTCCTCCAAAACAGGTTTGCGGTTCAATATTACTTTTTTCGCATTGGTATTGTTGCTCTCTATGGACAATTTTCGCTTTTCTGGGATTTCTTGGGAATCTGGTTTACCAGACAGTTCTTCTATTTCTTCGTCCTGTAATCAATCAAAAATTCTTACATATATGTATTTATAATAAAATTACTGTAATATTCAAATATATCATTTATTATATATTGTCATGAATATCGTTATACTCCAACGGCACACTTACACCAAGTACTTCATCTTCATCTAAGATCTCTTCCGTAGTTTCGTCCAAGGACAATGCTGAATCTGTAAGATACAAATCATTCTCTTACAAATATGCACATACATTTATATCGAAGAAAAAAACTGAAATAGAATATATAAAAACGGAACCTCCGTGAATTGCCAGCTGGAGTCTTTCTACCAATTCATTTTTATTGCCGGTAGTGGGAAGTCCTCGCTGTTTCAATTCAACCCTCAGGTCAGCCACCTAGTGAAGAATACAACAAGGTAACATAAAATTAAAGGAAAGAAATCCCAAGTTGAAACAAAACTCGAACAATGTAAAACAGCTTCTACGCCTTATCAAGAGTTACAACTAGTTCAGGTTCTGAAGATTGTGGAAGATAAAAAGATATTGAAAGCTGCAACATGGAAAAAGTAAGTCGTACGCGTAACAATCGAAACAGGAGTTCAACAATTTCACTGTCGCGTTAAAAAACAGCGGCGAGAGTAGTGAGCGGGATAAAATATAACCGGGCGACTCTTCAGGAAGATTCAGTGGTTAGGGCGCCGCCGAGAGACGGCGACCAAAGCCGCTGCACGTACGAATCGGCTCGCGACACTCACCTTCATCTTGGACAGCTCGGTCAATCCTTTCTCATAGGACGAGTCGGCCATCGTGCGTCTGTCGTGTTTATCACAAGTACTCTATTGACGGTCGATCAGCATCTCATTCATGAAACACTCGTCTACTTGCGTCTCTCGTGTAATTGCAACGGCGCACAGCGGTATGTACAGCACGCCTGTTTAGCGGCAGGCACAGGGCTGCAACTGTCCGCGAAGAGTCGATCGATCGACGAACGAGCACACCACGAGACCGAGAACGAAACGATGAAACGTAAAAGTGCGAACGAATCGTATGTCTTACTGTAGTTATTTAAAGAGACACGCATTAATTATATTTCGATTTTTCCCTCAATCATTATCGCAAAAATCTCGAAGATGCATGTATTAGTTGGTGACACTGACACTGACCGTGGACGACACCATAATGCACCATAACCTCAAAATCGTACCGCGAGTGTCACTAGTCCGTCGAGATGGTCGACGAGTCGACGAAGAAGACTTTGAGTAACATTCCTTTGTTACAGACCAAGGCCGGTCCCAGAGACAAAGATTTGTGGGTGCAGAGGTTGAAGGAGGAATATCATGCTCTCATCAAGGTAAAAAAATGGAGGCAACGTTCTTTCTCTCGCCAGTTGATAGACGTCACTCCCATATGGACAGTTTCTGTTGCTTAATTTGTGAATGTTAAAAATTAATTTATGTGGCGATACATTGTCAAGTAGTGCAACATTTATTGCAGAAATATTCTATGTAATAAATTAAAAATGTTTTTATTTAATATGTAGATTTTTATATCAAACCGATTTATGTTGGTTTATCTTAACTTTTATCTTATTCTAGTTCTAAGAATTAGTTAAATTGAGATTAAAGTTAATCTACATTGATAGAAATAGATATGAAATATGTTACATAATTTTATTGTTGTAGTATGTTAAAAATAATAAGGAAGCGGACAATGATTGGTTTCGACTGGAATCCAACAAGGAAGGTACCAGGTGGTTCGGCAAGTGTTGGTACATTCAGAATTTCCTGAAGTACGAATTTGATGTAGAATTTGATGTGAGTAACATTGCTCGGCGCTTTTTTCTTGCTACAATTTTTTTTTTAAAGAAGAAAAAAATTTTTTCTGTTATTCTATTTAATTAACATTTCATTTGTATTTATTGTGTTAAAATTATAAAACTTGAAAATGAATCAAGATTCAATAAATAATAAGTAATGTTTTTCTTCTTGAATAATGCTAGATTCCCATTACTTATCCCACAACGTCACCCGAAATTGCTTTACCAGAACTAGATGGGAAAACAGCGAAAATGTACAGAGGTGGCAAGATCTGCTTGACTGATCATTTCAAGCCATTGTGGGCTCGCAACGTTCCCAAGTTTGGCATCGCTCATGCAATGGCTCTCGGTGTAAGCTAAATGTTTAATTATGTACATTTAACAATTAAACGTAGTAAAAGCATTAAACTTATTATCTTAAAATATTTTCATATAAGTTTCTAACGCGAAATTTTTGTTTAGTTGGGTCCATGGTTAGCAGTGGAGATTCCAGAACTTATAGAAAAGGGCATCGTAGTTCACAAGGACGAGGAAAAGAAATCGTAAAGCAGCAATGTGTAGGAAGATGGAAATAATAAATGCAACTATTAAATAAGTTATTTTTTATGGAAAGAAGAATTTGTATAGTATGTTAAGTTTTTACACACAGTATAAAGTATTTACATGATCAAATAAAAGCTATTTAATACAGGCTATTTATCATCGTCTAGTTTTATTTTCTTACTTTCTTTGATTATTTGATCAAGCCTGTGCAAATCCTTGAGCGACACTTGTCCCGTTCCCCTCTTGAGAGGCTTTGGTTGCGACGCATCCGGTTTCCATCCCACCATGTATATTATCTGAAACGTAGCGGGAACGTATGGGGTGTTATTAACTTCTCTTATTTTTCCGTAAAGATGCTGGTATATGGATGCGGCTGCGATCAGCGTATCCCTCGGTAGATGCAAATTACGATTCCTGGCTGCATTATTTTCGGCCATTCCTAGACGAATATAAATTGCAGTATAACATCTATATATATTATTATATCATATTTATTATATATAAGAATAAATTTTGTAATATTGTCTACCTTTCAGATCGTACATCAGCTCGAACATAGTTGGGTAACCAACAACTATCTCGTCAGTATCGAAAGTCAACATACTGAAGTTCGCTGCCGTTAATAGACGACCCAATGACCTCTGTTCCACGAATGGCGAGATGTGTGGCGAGATCCCGCCGTGCCTTTCCGATTCAGCCAACAGCAAGGAACTTCTGTATTATCAAAACGAAGAAATAACGTTAAAAATAATAAACGCAAGTGGAGACATGACACTCCGGAAGATACTTGATTTAAACCTGGCAATGTTGCCTTTACCTCAACTCGTAAAGCGTGTCACCGCCAAATACAGCCGCCAGGAAGACTCCGTCGTTCTTCAGGCTGATGTTGATGCGCCTGAGGCATCCAGGAAGATCGTTGACCCATTGAAGACTCAGACAACTGATTACCAGGTCGAAGCTGTCAGGCTCGAAGGACAAGTTCTCCTCGTCGACGACTTCTCTTTTGACTTTTACCCCTTCCGTGGTCTCGGCTTGCTGCAGAAGAGCTGGGCTCATGTCGGCTAGCACAAGCTCCTCCACAGACTCGCTGAGGATCCGCTTGGACACGTAACCGCGGCCGCATCCCAAATCGAGAGCCCTGTTGAACTTTCGCCTGATATCGAATATTCGATCGGCCAGCCTGTCGCCTACTTCATCCTTCATGTAGTCATACAACTGGACTTCAGCATCTCTGGCGGCGCGTTCGCGCTGCAACCGCTTTGCATTCCTGTCGAATATGTTCATTGGGCTGTCGGGCGGCAATGTTGACATGGATGCAGCATTGTATGCACCATTCTGATTGTATCTAGGGCTTCGTAAGTTTAACTTGCCGCGCAATATCCGGCTTGCTCCACAAAACAGAATCTTTGACATCATTTCTCAATCACACTACAATTAATCTTTTAGCTTGACTATATTTTTTATAATATACCTGTCCTTTAAACACAATTCCACCTTTTCCTCCTTTTTTTCTAATTATTTTATAATATAGAATATTTCATCTTCTGTTAAATTGTTTACTCTTCTATTATATTTATTATTGACAACGACAGGTCCAACTAGAGCTACTCCGGTTAATTTTCTGTAGATTTTTTGTTTTTGTGGGATATTAAACGTGCCAGCAGCCGAACTACATATATACCGGCTATTATAAAATCTCTTTTCTCTATTCTCTGCAAAAACCAAGAAATTGCGGTTAGAAATAACCTTAACCTTAACTGCTTCTTTTTCAATTTTTCCTGGCACCTGATCTCTGCTGAGACACATTACGGCTAAATATAATATCTTATACCCCCTTAGGAGCAAGGTTACATTCAAAAATTACCTTCAAATATTTTTCTTTGAGTCAAAACACGCGTGTCCAGTTCGCGAATTCCCGCCATCGACGAGATATTAGAAGTCTGTTCTGAAGAACACTTTTTAGCTGAACTGGCTGCACTAGTTCAGAAGTTATTTTTCTCCTTCCAATTCCAAGGAGGGAAAAAGATAATCTCTGAACTAGTGCAGGCAGTTCAGCTAAAAAGAACAGACCAGAAGGTCGATTCTGTACCTTTTAAAAAAGTAAAAATATGAAAAGTGAGCAAATTTACTAGATGTTGATCAATGAAATTACAAATATTCTAGTAAATCTGCTTACTTTTCACATTTTCACTCTTTTAAAAGATACAGAATCGACCCCCTATTTATAGAAGGACAATTTTCTATAGATCTGCTTACGTCAGGTATGGTTTGGGGAGCGCGCTATCAGACTAACGCATTTAACGCATCATTCTGTCTTTGTCCTTGTCGTATATCTAATGAGTGAAAAAGATGGAGTAACATGTTAGCTAATAGCGCGCTCCCCGAATACGCCCCAAATATCGGTCCCACGAAAAACGCCGGGATAGCCGCTCTCAGATTTCTCTCTGGTAGTAACCTCTTTTAAATTTGTCTTCATTTAATTAATAAACTTTGATCAGAAAACTTTGAACTGTACTCTGTACATACAGTCATTTCATTGATTAAATGAAATCTTGAGATCGCTTGAAACCAAACTTAAAATCTTAAATTATAAAGTCAAACTATGTATTCAATACCTTATAATTTAATTACTAACTTTAATCAGTTTTATTTTGAAAGCATCGAATGCATGGACGTATAATAAGATACATAAATGAGATTTTTTAAAATGTAAACTAGTGATTAGGTAAACACATTATCGTTAATTTTTTTGCGAATTTTTTCGGGGACTCGTATCCAAAGGCTAATACTCGGTTTCTAGACGAAGTTTCTAGATTCGTTTTTGTTAGTTGGCCGTCTTGAGATGAATGATTTGCAAATTTGCAAATTAATCGCGTTTATCTTTCTTGAATTCCCAATGAGAAATAATGATTGAAAAAATATCGAATTAACATCGAATCAACGTTAATTAGATGCGTTGAATCGACGTCGATTCAATCTCTTTTTGATCAATCTTTTTTCACTGGATTACATCTAGAGAAGAGAAGGATTTCAATTCGCAAGACTTCTTGCCGAGATATATTTGTAATAAAATACAAAGTTTATTCTTTTTCATTTTTTTCTTCTTCATAATATAGAGTAAGTGTTGTATTGCCCAATTTAGGCTTGTTAATACGAGCATTTTGTTAGTTTCACTTTAATTATTTTTTAATTTCTATTTTTATTTGTATACATATCTTTTTAAATTCTTAAAATATTTTAGATTTTTTAAATGCATTAATTACATTTTATTCAAAATATATATAACAACGTACGTATTTTATTTCTTAATTATATCGATAATTAAATTGAAAAGATTTAAATATTCAAAATCTTTATAGTACTTTGTACGCTAATTCTCGTTCTATTCTTCATATTCTTGTGATCTAAAAATTTGACAGCGATAAAACAATCGATTAGATAAGTTAAAACATTTGTTCATTTATCTTCGGTGTAACAAAAGATGATCAATAATGTCAGAGTTCTATTATTTCCGGATTCCCTCATTCGATGATCGTTAATCCTCATTGTTCGTCATTTAGAATGATCCTTCCCGACGTAACAAGCTGACGTTATTTGTCGTAAAAAGTCATCAGAAACATCGTTTTTCCACTAAAAAATAACGTCAAATACCGCCGCTCGAGTTAACGCTATTTTATTGATATTCCAGGTGTATTCGCCTGTCCGTCTCGCCTTCCAGTGCCGCAGTTTCGCGCGAGCCGAAGGGGCCCGGGGGGGGGGG
>VBVQ01004904.1:0-13352 GCA_011636635.1 Tetramorium simillimum | reverse complement strand
ACGCTATGACGAGATAACAGATGCAGGATGAGACGCAGCGGCGGCAGCGGCAGCGGCAGGAGGGGCGGCGGTAACCTATTCGGTTACGCAGTCCTCACATTCACCCTCACTCGCCTCAAGGGTAAGTTCATTCGACCGCGGGGATCCTCGCGGCACGCGCGTATCCCAGCTCTCCCCGGCTCTCCGCGTCCCCGCTCGCGCCTTTTATTTTTGTAGCGCCATCGATTACCGGAGGGAGCCGCCGCCACCGCCACCGCCACCGCCGCGGCGTATTGTGCCCCGCGTGTGTCTCGCGCTTGAAAGTCGGACGCTCGAGAGCTGTCAGGAAAAATGGGGCAGATTCTATATAACGTCATGTGCATAAAAGTGCACACGCGCAAAGTGCCCGCGCGCGCGCGCGAACCCGCGGGGTGCGTGTGTGCGTCCGCGGTGAAATATATATATATATATATGTCTCATTCGTTGGAACAATGACATAATTCTAAAAGCAAAGGTTTTCGGAAAAAAGGAATGGCTCAAAAATCTAGATTAAGGACTGGTTTTTCCAATTTCTTGGTAAGCTAACTATTAATAAACTAATAATTTAATCATACGTCTTTATTTTATCTTCAAATTAGACAAGTTTAGATCTATGATTTAATTATTAGTTAGCTTACCAAGAAATTGGAAAAAAGTCGAGATTAGTTGACAAAATAAATAATTATTATAGATAAATAGATAATCATTTGTTAATCTAGACTTTTTGCTTTACTCCTGATGAATCTAAACTTTCGTAACAAAAACTGGCCTTAAATCTTTGAGAATATTTTTGAGGTATTTTAAAGTTATTGCCTAAATAGGGAAGATATAAAGTAAGAGATAAGAAGATAAATATAAGATAAGAAATAGGAAGAAAGAAACAAAAAAATAGGAAAAAGAGTAAATATGAATATGTCATAATAGCCGGTTGGTTTTAATTCGGTTGATGGCACGTTAAATACTTACCCTCTCCCAAAAATAAAGTTTCCAGAAAATGAATTTGAATGTTTTGAGTCATAAAAATTTTGTAATATTTTTAAATGTGATTTTGATATCAATAACTCATTATATAGGAATAAAAAGGAATATCTGGTTATAAACTTTTTATTTAGTTTATTAAATTTTTACTATTTTTTTGCAAGAAGTTAAGAAAGTAATGATTTTTTAGTTATGTCATTGTGTAGCAAATAAGCGATATATCTTCAGCATCGTGACAGCATTTAATTCCGCGAATTAAGTCGAATTGAATTTAAATCGAGTTGCGTAGACCCCGAATTGAATGTGAAGTACAATTGAGTTTCACGTCGCAAAACTGTTGAATCATATCATTTTTAGTTTGATTCGTATAATTAGCGAGATTCCTACAAAAGTCTTGATAGCGGAAGTAGAAAAATGTAAACAAAATAATTAAAATAATTAACATAATTATATAAGCAGTATACATGTCTCAGCATTAATAATTTATATGATAACTTCTCTTACATGTTATATCTTGATTTTTTATTTCCATCGCTAATAAATAGTTAATTTTTATAGTACATGCAGAAGGCGGAGTTGCTTGCAAGGACCAACATGGGCACTCTTACGAGAGCGGCTATCATTATATTCCCGGACCTGAACCGTGTACCTTCTGCGTATGTGACAATGGCAATCCGAAATGGTGCAAAGCGTTTATTTGCAAATTTCTCGAGGTACGTAGCGTCAGCAGCCCCAGTAATCGAGTCAATTCTATTTAGATTTTTTAACGTCTTTAGAGTCGTTTTAAAGAATTTAGACTCGTAGTTGAGTAATCAATGGAATCGCTTGACAAAGTAAGGAACGGTAACTTGAAGATTTACATCGTATTTTCCTTTTTACAATAGGAGAATTGCAAGTCTTTCCGGCGAGGCAGTACCTGTTGCGAATTCATTTGCCTGGACGACACGTTGTCATCGAATGACAAGGCCGATGAAGCGGGGACTAACGCGATAGATGGCAATGCGAATTACGATATAGGTCTACGATCGGTTGCCAGCTTCGTGACAGCAATATTTTCACTGAGTCTATTATTTTTTCTGATACATCGTCTGCGCCAACGTAAGATACAAGGTAACGCAATGTTTTCATCATGCAGACTGTTTCGAGTCTTGTGAAGAGAGATATATGTATTTCGGCTATTTCTTTGAAAAACAATGCATATATTGCTATACAATTAGAATATAAATAATTAAATACGCCTTCTCTTTCACAAAAAATTGTATGTACAATACTAGCTGAAAGTTTGGATGCATCGAGAGTAAAGGCAAAAAGTCGAGATTAACAAATGATTATCTATTTATCCATAATAACTATTTATTTTGTCAATTAATCTCGACTTTTTGCATTTGCTCCCGGTGCATCCAAACTTTTGGCCGATACTGTATGCGTGCACGTAGTTTGTGTGGCAGGTCGAGAAAACAGACAACTTGGAGAGGACCAAAGAAGCTTAGGTAATATGGGATACTTGGAGAGAGGCGGGTTACCCCACGGGGTGCCCATGGACGACATACCTTGCGGGACGGGTTACTCCCTGTGGAAACCACCTGGCAGTAATTATTTCCCGCGCGGCGAGGCGCCGCCGCCCTACGAGGAGGCGATCGCGGCCGCGAGGGCGGAGCAAGCGTTGCTATCGATGAATCCGCACACGCTGCTGT
The DNA here is from genome assembly GCA_011636635.1 of Tetramorium simillimum. Lineage (NCBI taxonomy): Eukaryota > Metazoa > Arthropoda > Insecta > Hymenoptera > Formicidae > Tetramorium > Tetramorium simillimum. Next base: position 10,662 of record VBVQ01004904.1, on the reverse strand, counting down.
CGATGAACTTCTCGGACAATTACATGCCGAACGGCAATAATCACGCGAGCGTTGCTGTGGTCGCGGACGCGCAGAGCGACTTGAACGCCGCGAACCCGCAGGCGTCGTCCAACGATAGCAACATACATACTCCCCTGATGTCCTCGTCGAGCAGGCCATTATCTAGTCCCAGCGCGTATGCCGGCGGTTATCGACCAATAAGCCAGAGCAGCGCGTCCTCCACCGTCGGCTTGAACACGAGCACTTCCACGACGAGCTTCACAATGGGGACAAACACGTACGAGAATCTACCGGTCGCGTCGGTCGCCATGACGAGTTTCAACGACAGCCAACACTCCGCGATGACCAACGCCAGCACGCAGCCGCTGCTACCGATATCGCATTCCACCATACCTAAGAGCTATCGCCAGCACACGACGATGTTCCCGCGTCCGAGCGGCGGCAGCGGCGGCGGCGGCGGTAGCAGCGGTGGTGCCGGTGGCGCGTTTACAATATCGGCGACTCTCTCGAATTCGGACGTGTCATCTCATCGCACGATCCCGCGAACGTTGACCTGCGTCGCCAGCAAGGCGAAGGACGTCCTGACGGACTGCTCGGCGAGGGACTATCTCCGCCTGTCGCCGAGCAACATCGCAGCGCCCCAGAGCCTATCGCGTCCCATACAGCTGTCCGCCGCTGCGGTCGCAAAGTCGGCCAGCTACAAAAGTACCAAGGACTCGGACGCGTTTTACACGGATGTCTCGGTGCCGTCAGCGTCCGGTCTGGCGCAATCGGAAACGTATATCGCGGACACGGCAAATGTATCCGAGCGGACTCGCGACTACACGGTATAAAAACATACCATTCATCGTGATACGAGTGACATTGAGACATTTACATTACTAATTACGGCCTTCTGTCTATTGCAGCCTTCGCTGAGCGTGGCTAATGAGATGAACGCGAGCGGCAGCTTCGAATCGGTGACGTGTACCTGCAGCATGCAAGCGTTGTCCACTCTACACGACGACACGGACGATTATCGAAGTGAGTGCGAGAACTGCAAGAGCGCGACCGGTTCCCGCTATTACTTGGATAACGAGGACGAACTCATTACGTCTCTTCACGAAACCATGACGTTGCACAGAAGGCCGGACGAAGCAGCATCAAGTGCCACACCACAGTATTATAGAACTTCACTTACACTGCCGACAAGTACGCGCCAACGTACAAGGTAAAGATCCTATCAATGTAAAATTTTTTAGAACTATTAGAAAAGTTTTCCTTTGCATTTACATTTTTATCAAGCGTAAAATGTATGTTTGTTGATACTAAGATAGTTTATCACACGTGAAAAATTTTGCTAAATAAATTTTTAAAGTGTCTTTGTATCCAGGATTACCGGGGCTCGTGAAAATTGGTTCAACACCATGCCAGAAAGTTCTAGCGGATCTTCGGACGAAAATTAAATATTATGAAAAAAAAATAGAAGAAAATGTTCAAGTGCGCAAATAAAATTATACACGCACATACAAATACGTACACACACCCACACACAAACACGTATAGTATGTATATGTTATATAACTACTAAAAAAAAAAGAATTTTATCTATATAGAGTGTCCCAGAATTATCGCGCTTCTCCTTTCGGATGAGACTGATTAGTTGAGTGTCAAGCGCATTGATCATTTTTGCGTCATGCTACGGTTCAAGATGATAGTCGGATTTGTTATATAACGTTTAACGCTATGCAAGGACAGCTCTGTGTTTTGCAAATATTTTCATTCGTTTGGCATGGTGGCAGCCATCTTAAGTCTTCCAAAATTTTCAGCTCTCTACTCTTTTCACACGACATCTGAGAGAAACTGCCAGTTTTTGGGACATCCTCTATAGTGTTCATCGTAATTATCATCATAATCGTTACCATTGTCGTCGTCATTACCATTAGATAGCGGAGATTCGTGAGATTTTACTGCGAGCGAGTCCTCATGAATCTGAAATGCATCGAGACTTCTTCTTAATATGACTGGCACTTGATCTCTGTCGAGATTCAATACGGAATACATCGAGACGGATCAGTGGGAAATATCTCGCGGTAAAACATCGCGAACCTTTGCGTCAAATATTGTCAACCATTATTGGAGCATTATCACTCGTCGCACTATGTTACCATGACAGTACCTTTCCGAATTCATTTTATCTACCGAACAGGATATATTTCGTTTCACGCAAAAGAATTATACAGATTTTAATGATAGATCTTTATTGTAAAAAGTAGAATAAACTCATATCTGTATATGTATATGATATTAGGATAGTCGTAAAAAAATGTAACAATTCATGAAAACTCTTCTTTCATGAAATGTCTGATAAAAGGAAAACGCGAGGTTTTTGTCGGTATATATAAATTATAGTAATATATTTGTTGATATATATAAGTTGCCTATGGCACCGAGTATTAAGGACTCGCAGCAACTGTGGGTGAATTTTTATGAGTACGAGTTGACCCGATACTCCCGGGGATAATTGGAGAACGTTACTATTATCTCCGACCACCTTTGATTGCGCGATATAAATATCCGAATGTTTGTTCCATTACAATTTATAGTTCTAATTTGTAGATTTGTAGATATGTGTATGCATTTACGCAGCGCAGCAACAGTATGAATCTCTGTCAAACCGGTTTTTATTTAAATTTACTAATTGAAATTGTACTATTTTTTATTAATATATTCTGGTAAGACAGAGATAACAAGCATTTTTTTTACATTCGATTTAGTGTAAAATGTTATCAAAGGATGATTTTATTCAATTAAAAGGATTCGATTTTAACCGAAAGTTGGAAAGACTGATGGATAAGCAATTGGGTTTTTATCAAATTTTTAGTAGAAAAAGAATTATTTTTTCGCATTCATTGGAGTGTGTGGATAGGAATCAAAGAAGCGACTTATGCTTTACTACATCATGTAGATATATGTAAAAAAAAAAGAAGGGATAAAATTCGGCTGCACACCTGTAAGGTTGTATCTAAGTCGGAAAGTAATAAAGAACGGAAGTGCCAAAGTGTTCACGTTAGATGAGTAAACGGAAGTGAAATTGTGATATTTTAATTATGAATTGTCTATAATTCACGTAGAGGAAGAAAGATACGTATAAATACAAGCGCGAGAATAGAAGCTGCGTTTCGTTTCGACATTTTAATCACGTCATTTCTTTTCTTAAGATCGACACAAAGAAGCATTTGTTTCAGTATCGCAGTATTTACGTAATCTCTCTCGATGACTAACACGATATCGACCGAACCATGGTTCTTTGTGATTGTAACATTGAACTCCTTTGGGCTTCTTAAAACCTCTTGTAACTTCTTCTTATTCATGATACTGTGAAATACAAATGAATTAGCAAATAAATCTTTTCTTCTGATTGCCAATGTACTTACTAGTTGCATCCACATATTTCCCGTTCTCACGTTTTGTTTTCACCTCACGATATATATGTAATTTCAAATACAATATTTATGGATATATACGACTTATTTGAATATATAGAATTAGTCTTCAAGTAAATAAATAAATTAGTATTAATTAGAATTAAAATAAAGAATTTTTCTTTTCCATTGCGCGTTTCAATATTGGAAATAATACATGAATTATTACATTTATTAATTTTCTGTCTCATTCATTTGTAGTTTCTGTTGAAATATTTCAAATATTATTTTAAAATTAAACTAAATTAACTTGTGATAAAATTCATAAATTATAAATTTTTATCAAGTATACAGAGTTGTTAGCGGTTAGAGTGTTAGAGAATTAAAAAATGATCAGGAAGGAAGGCGGAAAATAACCCGTGCTCGTCGTGATCGTCTTCGTTGCAGTCAGTTAAAAATCTTTTATTTACTTTTGTTTTTTCAAAGAATCCGTCCGCCCCGTCACAATTACAAAACACCTTTCGCGGCGAGCGCGGCCGCCGTCGGGACCGCCGTCGAACTCGGAATCGGAGGATGAAATGCGACGCTCGACAGGATCCCGTGGTCCGCCGGGCTCTCGTTTAAGAATCACTATGCTCCGTCAACACGGTTGTATACATGTGACATAAAGTATTACGCTTACACGCTATTCATGTATATGTATATATGTATAAGATATACATACTTCTTTTTTTTCGTTTTTTTCCCCCTTTTGTGTATGTCTGTGTACGTGTGTGAGTGTGTATGTATTTATCAGTTAACTGTGTTCTCTCTCTCAGCCCTGACGAAGTACGTAATATAGTAAAATATATGAAAAATCGCTATACGTAGGCCGAAGTGACGCGGTGTCATAAATGCGAACGTTCTGCCAGATGGAAATTCAATCCCTTGAAGGGATTCCCTTCACGACCTACTATGTTCAACGGACTGAACGCTCAAACGGAGACATGATCCGAGGAAGCGAGAATTCCAATTTGCCTGTTTACGAAAATTCCCAGCAAATACAGGATTTTACAGCAACATTGCAATAATACTGCAATGTTGCTATAATGTTCTGTGTTTGCTGGGGAGCTTAAATGAGATCTTGAAAAAAAAATACCGAATTTAATTTCTTCAAGTTCTTGAGACTGTTAGATCCGCAGAATTATTCGGCGATATTATGTATGCGATGGGAGATCTCGCCTCTCCCCATTGCCTCCAGAATTTTTTGAACACACAGGCATCGTTTCCTTTTTCTATTTCTTCTCGCTTCCTTGTTCCATCGCGCGGTCCCTATTCCGCGTTCGTTGCATCGACGCCACCGCGAGACCTCGTCGAAAATCGGTCATCACAATCTGGCTTTTTCTTCTCTCCTCACCATGCACACGTACGCTACGCAGCGCGGCGATTTCGCTCCGATCCTTCCGGATCTTTTCAGTTTTCCACGGTTTTTAGTTTTGTTTTTTTACAGCGAACGGTTCGAAGAATTCATCCGGAGAACAAGATGCGCTAGGCGTTTCGGACTCACCGGAATTATCTGCAAAAAAAAAACGACATTTTGTTATCTATTTACATTCTAAGGCGACCGATTTATCAGAATCCCTCGATTTCCCTGGTTCGCTTCAAACTCGTGCTTGTTCATCGTAGAATCGTTGAATTGTGAGACCGTAAGAATTCTTAAAGACCGTCGGTTATCAGAAAATCGCCGTTGCTGCGTCGCAGCATGTACCGCAAGTTACAAAGAATATCGCGTTGGCCATCATCATTATCATCATCATCATCATCCTCATCATTATCACCATCACCAACGGCCGAGCGCTGATCGCAATCGCTGTTTCTTTTTCTTTTTGTTTCAGCAGCTCGCACGATCAACGCTTAATCGGCTCGCACATCACAGCACTTCGCTCTCATTTTCTCTCGACGAAGATCACAATTTACAAACGCATCGCGCGACAGAGGACAAAAATTCACAATACAAAGGTGCTCTGCGTCTACGTCGGCAGAAGTATTACAATTAGCGAGATCTACAACTATATATATATCATACGTACATATATATATATATATTTATATTCATATTTCTTTGTCTTATTTACTCGTGTCCGTTTAGTTGCGTGGCGGAGTTAGATCGGGAGTTAGAGTGGCGCCGAGAGGGATGATGCCGCTAAAAGTTAATCTCGTGGAATGTCTTTGCGGTTTTTCTCTCTCTTTCTCTCCCTCTCCCTCTTTCGTCAATATAAATCGTATCGAAGGATAGCGCGATCGGAGTACAAATGATAAAATTCAGTCGCAGCGGGGGAGAAAGTTGCATTTCTCGTGACAAGATCCCCCCGAACGGTACGGGGATTTCCGCAGGTACGAGCGATTTTTAAGTCTTGGTGATCGATTGTTACAAATTGTCGTCGTCTTTTCTCTTGTATCGCCGCGGTGAGGTCGAGACCGTCCAGAGAAAGGGTAGTCGGAATTTTTTTTTTTGAAAGAACTCTTCAAAGTGCTTTTATACATGCAAAGGGAATAATGAAAGAATTATTTTTGAAGTTATTTCTATCTGGTAAGTTCAAGAAAAACGCAAATGCACCCTTTATCCCTGGAAGATCTTAACTAAAAGATCTCAACCGGGAGATATTTTCGCTGTGAGGAAATCGTGATCTACCGGAAGAAGACATTCGTTCTTCATCATTCGCCCAAATCCAACTATTCGGTTACATTTCAATAGTTTCGTAGCGATTCTTAAAAGTATCTCGCTGCGCATCTCTCGATGGAATTGCGAGCGACCTTTGCACCTCAAGGATTCAACAGCGCGACCGTTTGCGTTGCGAACTTCTTAACATTAAAACCATTTTATAACGCTTTGCAAAAGCAGAGTTTTACTAATAATTAAACTCCTATAATATCATATAATAGAGATTAATTTCTTATTAAATATATAGAATGCCCAATGTAACACAATACAATGCAATTTCTATTAATTAGAGAGAATCATTATGATAATTGCTTTCACTTAAAATTTAAGTGAAGAACACTTGGCTTTCAGCACATTATCGTAGTGCCTGAATTATTAATAATATTGTTCACTAACCAGCAGGAATGCCTGAACATGTCAATATCTCGAGATATCAAACATCAGTCGTATCTATATATATTTGAGCGTTATGACTGTCGATTCAAAATTCGACAACGTAGTTACAGACAATGATGAAAGAACAAAAATGCGGAAAGGCAAAAGGTTACAATAAATAATAATATATAATAAATAAATACATATATTAATATTTTTAATTTTTTAATAAAAAATAAAAAATATTTTATAAATTTCAATTTTTTTTTCATTTATTAATAAGTATTTATTATATGTTATTATTTATTAAAACCTTTTACCTTTTCGCATTTCAATTCTTTCATCACTGTCTATAATTGCATTTTTTTGAATAATCAACATAGTGCAGAAATATACATATAGATATGATGCATCCAATTGACTATGTTTGATATCTCAAGATATTGATATATCCAGGCAGGGTTCTGCCGGTCAGAACAATGACTTTCCAACAAAATTTCAACGAAGAGAAAATATAACTTCAAATTTGTCAAGAATTTTAGTCTATTTTTTTAATTTGTCGCCTTCTATATTTCTCTCCAATGAAGAACGAGTCGGTATATGATCTACGCTTATTAGACACTTTGTCTCTATTTTGTATTAATTATAATGTTGGTTGGGGATAACTAAAGGCACCTAACGTTTCGCTGTTTTCGCTGTGTAACGATGACTAATCGATAATATGTGATGGAATTTCCCCGTTCTACCGATTCCTTTCAAGGTTTCTGTATTTGTCTGAAGTGTGAGAAACGAAGAATACTTGGCCATAAAATCACAATCGTGAAAGCAATAACAGAATCAGAGAAATTCCGTATACGATACACAGCTCGCGAATCGAGAGCGTACTATTTTTTTTCGAGGTGTAACAATAAATTGGATCGAGCCTAAAACGGAACTGTCCTTCGCGCATACAGACGGTGAATTAAAATGATTCACAACATCTCGTTTCATTAACATCGAGGGATGAAAAATTAACTCTCGAGACTCGATTACATAGTAAATTTCGCAGCCTGCATCTTTTGATTAAACAACTTTCCATTTTTCCTTCTCGAAAATATAACGAGCTATTCTACCTTAAGATATTCACTTTGCAAACTACAAATTTTGCAAAGTGGATTGTTCTACAAATTGTGCTATCGTATCAAATTTAAAAAATGGGAAAATGACGGGAGAAAATACTTTTTTGCAAATTTCACTTTATCATTAGGGGAGATGTCTGCATCCGTTTTTTTTTCTTCCGAGATCCACGCACTTTATTTTATGACATTATAAAATTGTGTTCTGTCATAAAAATCGTGATATAAGCGACAGACAGGATGCGAGAGATTTCCCGATCTATCGAGGACTCTTAATCGTTTCTCGAGAGTGTATCCAGGGGATAATAATCGCTCTATATATGTATAAGTACAATAATAATTATCAACTACGATTTTGTGTTATTTTGCACCGCGCATCGGAGCCTGCGGACTCGTCCGACCTAATTTTCTCGGTGACGCAAGCGGCAAAGTAAGAGGTAGAAAAATATACATGCGCTGCACGCGCTGCGTATCTATTTGATTCGGTGCAGCAGCGGAGAATGATTCAACTCTTAGACGCATAAAAGAAAGACCTCGTAATATTGTAATTTCTTTGTGATGTTCCCGGTATCTTCAATCAAATCGCTTCCTTGTAAAAAAATCTTCTCAAATTTTTAAACTCTCTTTCAACGATATAAATTGAATTGAAATTTTCTACCGTTTAAGCTTTTATACGAATGTTTATGCATCCAAGAGTTAAAAAAGTGTTCTCAGCTCAGTGTGCTATGGTGACACAGACACGTGTGCATATACGTCCGCACAATATTTTAGTACTCGCGTACTAAAACTCTTCATCGAGATATATCATTCAAAAGTATGAAATAAAGGTCCTTCCTACATTTTGAAATACATCCTAAATATATCTTCTAAAACGCTTCTAATCTCTCTCTGAGAACAGAGGGAGATGATGAAAGCAGATACGATAATAGCGCCTGGTCGAGAGAATACTTGTTGCGCTTAAGTTTTCTATTACTTTCATATCGCTACACCTGTTGTAGCAAAAAGGAGATGAAAGTAAAAAGATTTAGAAGAGAGAAGATAAAAGATAGATAGACTGAAGATAGAAGATGAGGAAAGATTGATAAGTTGAACAAAGTTAGTCTGTTGAAGCCTATTCTGTTGAAAGCGCGATGAGGATGTCTCCACCAAGCAACTATTACACTCTCCTGTACAATTCGCCGTGACAAGCGGCACGTGTTCTTCTTGCTTAACTACGAAAACTACTCGTCACCTAGACGTACGCACGATGGGATACTACAAAAATCGCACGCACTATCTACTAATTAATCTATATTATCCTACACTTCTTCGAGTCCAGATGGCACCGATCGCGCGCGCTATTCGCTGATCATTATTCTAAATATATTATTTAAAACAAAAGTCGCTGGGCATCCCACGAAAATCGGGCAAAGGGTTTAGAAAGTTTTGGAGAATCTGTTACGCAAGACTTATGATTCTACCCTGTTTGCGTTTGTTAGAGTTTGGTTGCGCCTAATCTCCAACTTTGCAATACGCTCGAATCAAGCTTTATCATTACGTCCGCCGAACTGTTAAGCATTTATCGTGGACAAATAGTGTTGTTCCTGTAAATATTTATCAATATTAATCAAGTTGTAATATTCAGATCAATGCTTCTTTTTACATGTTGCTCCCTAAAGAGGTAAAGTCGTGTAAAAGAGAAAATTGTCAAGAAATGTCAAGAGACTAATGAATCTTTAGTAATGGATTGTCTAAGCTTCCTTTGTTCCGAGATATAAGACGTGATGGAGAGTGAAGAGAGTCAGAGAGATAAATAAAGACTTCAATCCACAAAGACTCCAGTGTAATATCGATTGGTAAAAGACGGAGGAAATTTGGCTGGAAGTTTCACCAACGTTCAAGAGAATTCCTCGTGACCTCGCTGAAAGAGATTGAGAAAGAGAGAAAGCAACATTTATTTACATGTATGTACATATGAATTGCCAAGTTTTCGTGGTATACTCTGGCGCGCTTCATCGCATACGTTTATATTCCTCGCGAAATCTTATCGGGATCGATACTTAGTACTAGTTGAACCGACCTCGTTCACATCTCGTCCCGCTGCCGACACTTTAAAACATCGGGAAGTCCCCACTTTGATCTGGTATTCCGCACGATAGACAGATCGATCGCTTACGACGATGGAGTAGGAACGAACGTGAAGAAAGTTAATTTTATTTCGATACACGATCTTGTCCGCGCTGCGTTAACCATCCTCAGACGATGCATTCACCATTAAACGCAAATGTACTGTAAAAATATCTATATTATTAATTTACGCCGCATTTATTATGACTAACGAATGCTGCATTTAATATATCCAATTAAAACTCATTCATTTCAATTCTCATTAAAGAAATCAACGGTTCATTCGTTTCTCTGTTTACAGAAATTTTTTATCACTCTGAGAGAGAGCAAATATCAGCGCTAGCATTTATCACACACAATTATACATCTGTATATTTTGTCGACCAAATGCATCATTCGCAGATCGCCTGAAATAATAATGCCAATAGAGAGAACGCGAGCGGAGTGGGGAAGAAAAGACGTTCACGAAAATCACGAAAATACGTACATCCGAATAATAGATCGCGAGCATTGCATACCGACGAATTGTACGAGAGGGACGGGGATGCATACAAAATGCAATTATCACAAACGCAGATTTGCAGACTCGGGAACGTATGTCGTGCATGCGTGCGTGCGCGCGTGTCCACGGAGAGAAATACGAAAAAGTACAAAAATATAGGGATCGATAATCAGCGTAATTTTACCGTAAAATAGTTCCTTAGATATCAATGTAGCGCGATCGAGAGGTCGGGAAACGAAATTTTGTTTCGCGGCTCTCACAGAGCGCGGGTTTTCTTTTTTTTTTTCTTGCAGAAAGCAAGATGTACGCACGAGTACGCAACGAAGATCACTATCGTTCCTATGCCACTAGCTTCGTACGGAGAGTCTCTCTTTTAGAGAGTTGTACCAGAGGAAAGCGTCGTGAAGCGCAAGAACAGGCGAATGGAGAGAGTAGACGAAAAGACAAGAGAAAAACAAA
>VBVQ01004903.1:0-13357 GCA_011636635.1 Tetramorium simillimum | reverse complement strand
TATTTCTTTGTGAAATAAGTTTTGATCTATACATATATATGAAATATTTGTAAAAATTAATAGTGGATGTTTATATGTATTTCTTTGTGAAATAAGTTTTTATTTCACAAAGAAATACATATAAACATCCACTATTAATTTTTATAAATATTTCATATATATGTATAGATAAAAACAAATCATTTATTTCACAAGAAATAGAAAATTACTAAATTTGCGTAATTTTACTTGATTATACTTTTTTCATGTATACATTTCACATTTACTATTGTACACTTCCTAATAATAATTCGTTCCTATCATCTCGCAGACGTAACATTTTAGTCCCCAAAATTATTAACGAATCAAGATATATCAAACGTGTGTGCTATGTAATCGGCACCAGCCAACTGCAAAATAAATTTAACTCACGGTGCCATGAATATATTTTTATGTTCTGCTTGTCCCGCGAGAGAGGTCTAGGAACGAATTATTGTCAGGCAGTGTACTTATTATAGACATCATCATCAGATATTCTTCAGGTACAACCTATGCAAATTGTAAAATCTATTAAATAGAAAGATAATTATGGAATATTTAACGTTCGAACTGCAAAGTATAGAGTGGCTGAATATTAGCTATATTTAAAAGCTCTGTAGCATGGTATACTACGTATATCATTTCCTTTACGTCTATAAACCATTAATTATACCTTCCTCTTAATTATTTCACAAAGTATATCATTTCCTTTACGTCCATAAATTATTAATTATACCTTCCTCTTAATCATTTCACAAAGTATATCATTTCCTTTACGTCCATAAACCATTAATTATACCTTCCTCTTAATCGTTTCACAAAGAATGAATAATGTGGCATCGATTGGAATCTTTCCATAGTATTTGAAGTCTTGCTTTCACTGCTTACACATTCAAATTACATGCACAGAAAATAGAACATACTGTATGTAAATGCAAAAATTTGATTTTTGAAAGGATGGTATTAATCCGTATAAATGTTCATCAAGTACTTCACATACTTCAAATTTGTGGTACATTTACGAGCACATGGCCTCCCAAATCTACGGCTGGAAAACGAGAAATTTTTCTTCGAGAACTCGGTTGGATTCTATCAATTTTAAATATATTAGGATCAATGCCGCCATTAATTCTGAGTGCTTGCTATTCCGGAGATGATGTTATTCGAATGATGAAGGCATTGTCTGAATTAACGGCATTGATGGAAGTATTACTTAATTTAATCTTGTGTAGGATAGGAAGATCACGATTACAGGTTTGATTTTGTCTCTTTCTCCCTTTCTTATAAATATTAAAATTATAAATTATGGAAAGAGATGCTAAAATAAATCATTATAATACGATAAATATAGTATAAAAAATATATTAGTGAATAGTGTAATATACTAAATTGTTAACAATATATGTAGAATAAATAATAATTTTTTAGTATATAAGATTATATAAAATAAGAAATTAAAACTTTTTACAAATAAAATTCATAAAAATATTAATAAATCTTATAACATTTCTGCAAATGATGTAATATATGTTTAATTAGATATAAAATAATTTATAGTAATTGAAATTATTAATAATATTTAATATTTTTAATATTTATATAGAACCTTTTAACAAAATTAAAAGAATTTCTTGAACATTCTGGATCACGTGAGAGGCACATCATACAAAAATATATAAATCGTTATTCAAATTTCTCTATTTTTGTTGGAACATCCTATATAGTATCAGCAATCGCTTTTTCCTGTGGTCCTTTGTTTCTATCGATAGACCTTCCAATGGAAGCATGGTATCCGTTTTCTACTGAAAGTATCTATACTAAAACTATCCTTTATGTACTGCAAGTATTCGCTATCTTGCAAACAGGATTTTGTATTACGGTGGACTTCATGATTGCTATGTTCTTTTGGTATCCTGCTGCAAGATTAGAAATGTTAGGACAAGAATTGCAACAGATAACACACGAAAAACAAATGAAAATATGTATTAAAAAACATCAAGAAATAATAAGGTATATTATACTCTATACGTAGAATTATTTCTCGAAAGTATCAAATTAATTATATTATGTGATAAACATTACTGCCGGTTACATCAAAATTATCGCACAGGTAAATCATGCAAAAATATCGCATGATTTCAAATAATCATAACTCCGTCAAAAATGGTCGTATTTAAAAAAATTTTTTTGTTTTGAAGCTTAAAATCTCTACTTTAAAAAGTATTTAGGACATTTCGAATTTATTTTTCTTCCTTCGAGCCATCTCTTCAAAAGTAAGGACATGTTTTGCCAAAAATTGCATAATTTGACGTACTCTAGGTGGTGGAATGAATTTTTTTCGCAAATGTTATTAAGTACAACTATCGAATAATTTGGACTTTTTCGCGTAAATTAAAAAAAATGTATGTACAATTTTTTTCACGGAGTTATGGCGCTTTGAAGTTATCCATACATTTTTGTGCAATTACCGTCAGCATTACCATTTTCCAATGCGCACTACGAAGAGATTGCTGATCGGATTAGGGCATCGTGTGTGCGTGTGCGTGTGCGTATGCGTAATGCTTGCGGTAATTGCACAAAAATTTTACTGTATCTTTAAAACGCCATAACTCCGTGAAAAAAAACCGTACGACATTCAATTTTTTAAATTTATGCAGAAAAGTCTAAATTGTTCAATGATTTTGATAAAAATTGATTTTGCGAAAAAAAAATTCATTCCACCACGTGAAGTGCGTCAAACTATTCAATTTTTGAAAAACAAAACACATCCTTACTTTTGAAAAGACGGCTCGAAGGAAAAAAGATAAATTCAAAATATTCTAAATGCTTTTTAAAGTAGACTTTAAGCTTCAAAACAAAAAAATTTTTAGAATATGATCATTTTTTACGAAGTTAGGCTTATTTGAAATCATGTAATATTTTTGTATGATCTACCTGTGCAATAATTTTGATCGCCAGTGTACATTGCGAAGTATACTATATACTATAATGCACATAATATAATGTGTACTAATACAATTTATTCATAATTATTATTTATTGACTAGAATACGTTTATATATCAAATTATATTTTAATGTTTTAAAATATAATTAATTAAAATGTAAAAATTTGTTTTTGTCCTTCATATGAAAAAATGTACACTCACTGGCAAAAAAACGGACCGTCTAATTTTATTTAAATTTTTGAACATCTTCCAATAACGATAATTTTGTAAAAACTCAACGTATTCAGATGAATCAAATTGAAGCTTAAACCTTCCTCTTAACAACAACAAAAAAAACTAAAATTAAGAGACAGCAAACGTTTTACAAAATGGTGGACGTTGAAGATAGAGTTTCAAAAATGGGAAAAAATTTGTTATTTATATTATTGTCACTCAAAAGAGTTAATTCTCTGATACAAAAATGCACGGGTTTTTAATCTCATTCATTTCTTAACAAATCCATACTTTAAAGATTTTTCTACAATTTTTTCAACAGAGTTATGTCATTTTGAAGAAAATGTAACAAAAAGGACAACTTTTCTTTAAAAATCTGTAATTTAGAAACACATTATCGTGGAAAACTTTTCTAAAAAAGAAATTAAAGTAGAAACTTCAAATCTAAAATTTTTTTATATATATATGTCCTTTGTCCACAGTGTACATATATGTATGTCCTTTAGTATGTCCTTTAGTAACATTTTCTTCAAAACAATATAACTAAAAAAATCGTAGAAAAATGTTCAAAATATGGATTTGTTAAGAAATGAATGAGTCTAAAAACGTATACATTTGTAAGCGCGACTTAAGGATTAGATCGATTATCAATAAACCGAATAAATGTCTTATAAACTGAATTGTTCTTAAGAGGGAAAAGATTAGACAATTAAGATGTTTATTCGGTTTGGCAGCGCCAAGTTTTTTTTTTTAATTTATTTGTAGGTATTTAAATATTTGTAGGTGTACAGGAGCCTTATGTCGGTACACACTAGCCAATATTTTAATATCAATGGGCGATATTAAATGGCGCATCTTTTGGATATCACTATTTTTGTAGGTTTTTTTAGACGTTTTTTAGGCGCGTATACTTGGCGCTTTTTTTTACCTTTTTTAAAAAGGTAATTTTGTGATTTCACACATTTTGTAGTAATTATTTCTTTGTACAAAAGTTCTTAAAAATTAAATTAGATTTTATAATTTAATTTACACGCATGCCATGGAGTCGCCGAAGGCATTGGTTCCTGTGGCGGATCCCCACGTCGCGACCTGATACCCCGGTTAACGGAGGCGATCTCCGCGACCCGGGCATCCCGGTTAACGGGAGTCGCTTGGCACGGCCCATACGCGTGCCCCGGTGCCGCCGAACCCATTAGTTCTCGTGGCGCACCTCTGTGTCGCGATCTTCGCGACCCGGACATCCCGGTTGACGGGAGTCGTCTGGCACGGTCCCTACACGTACCCTGGTGCCGCCGAACCCATTGGTTCTCGTGGCACACCTCTGCGTCGCGATCTTCGCGACCCGGACATCCCGGTTGACGGGAGTCGCCTGGCACGATCTCTACACGTACCCTGGTGCCGCCGAACCCATTGGTTCTCGTGGCACACCTCTGCGTCGCGATCTTCGCGACCCGGACATCCCGGTTGACGGGAGTCGCCTGGCACGGTCTCTACACGTGCTCCGGTGCCGCCGGAACAGTTGGTTCCTGTGGCGGATCCCCACGTCGGGATTTCGCGACCCGGATGTCCCGGTTGACGGGAGTCGCCTGGCATGAACCTTACGCGTACCCCGGTGCCGCCGAAACCGGGTTGGTTTTCGTGGCGCATCTCTGTGTCGCGATCGTTTTATAATATATAATATAATAAAATATTGTATATAACAGTGTTTGTAACATATAATATAATAAAATATTATATATAACAGTGGCGCGCTCTTACGTTGAAAAAGTGAAATGGACATTTTTCGCTGGGTCGACGTTTCTTAAATGAAATAAAAATTGCCTATTTTTGACTTTTTTAAACTTTACATCGCGATATCTCCGCTCGTAGTTCACGTAGAATAAAAATAAAAATACTTTTATTATATAATTCGATCCCAAGCTTTCGATTAAGCCTACTTAGAATTCGATCGGTTCAGTCGTTAATGAGATCCGATAATCGAAGGATTTCTGAATACGACGTCTCACGTAATAAAGGCACGGCCGTGTCTCGGCGGCCTGCTACGCGTAACTTAGCGCGCGAGACACTACCGTGCCTCTTGATAAAACTGTACATGGTATTCTGAGTCACTACTGGTTTCCATGTTTGAAATTGCGCGTTAGACAATATATAGAGAATTGCGTCAAATGTCTTAGCTATTCATTAACAGGCGGAAAGCCGGAAGGGGAAATGGAGATTTTCGAGAAAGTTGCAATACCATTTCATACGTTACACGTCGATCATTTTGGACCATTGGAGCCAACGGCTGAAGGCTTTAGATATATTTTTGTTATAATTGATGCTTTTACGAAATTTGTATGGCTTTTTGCCTCTAAATCCACTACCACCGAAGAAGTAATTTAAAATTTAACTAATCTTTTTGACCTTTTTGGCTTTCCCGAACGTATCATAAGCGATAGGGGGACGGCTTTTACTTCCAAAAATTTTGCAAAATTTCTAAATGATTGTAAAATAAAACATTCAATGACTGCGATTGCGTCACCATGGGCTAACGGTCAAGTCGAAAGGGTTAACCGCTTTTTCAAATCCACGTTATCAAAGTTGACAGATGGTATCGCAAATTGGAAAAACGTGCTAGGGAAAGCTCAATTCGTTATTAATAATACTAGAAATAAAACGATAAAAGCATCACCTAGCAAAATGTTAATGGGTTATGACCAACGACAAAATGATGCCAAAGATTTACAAACATTAATTGAGCAACTTACGCAGATGGACTGTGATATTGAATGAACGCGAGCAGAAATTCGAGATGCAGCGCAGATTGCGAATCGAGAGATACAAGAGTATAATAAATTACAATATGATAAAAGACATAAAAAGCCTATCCTATATAAAAAAAGAGAGATTTAGTAATGGTCAGGGTCCTGCAACCTAAACCAGGGATGAATCAGAAATTACTCCCTAAATATAAAGGTCCCTATCAAATTAAGGAAGTACTTAAGAAAAATAGATTTGTGGTCACGAACATACCCGGTTATAATTTGACTCAAAAACCTTACAATACAATATTTTCACCCGATAAATTAAAGCCCTGGATTAGAATTGCAGATGATCCGGAAAGCGAAGAACCGTAAATGTGTGTAGGTTGGGGTGTAAGAAAGAGAAAAAAAAGTACTAGTTATAAATAGATTTAAATTTAAGAATGTAAGCTGCAGAACATAGTATTAAATACATTTAGAGTTAAAAAAAAATATATATGTATATTTTTTTTACTTTTACGCTTCTTCTCTGTTTTTATTTTTGGTTAAAAAAAAAGATATATATGTTTATATAAATGTAAGCTTAGCGACATAGTTCGAGGACGAACGAAAAGGTCAGAATGGCCGAAACTGTAAGCGCGACTTAAGGATTAGATCAATTATCAATATCGCGCATGGTCGATATATCGCGGCGGAATCGAAGTAAGCAAATTTGGAGGTGAATAGGCAGTTACGAAGAGACTGTGTGAATAACTCGCCGGAGTCATTCGTGGAACGGAAGTTTCCATAAAGTTTTTCACAGATTATTAAGTCAGAATTTGTGCGGAGATTGTGATAGATGTTGGCGACGTCAGATAGTGATTCCGTAGCAGATCATTCTACGTAAAATACCGGATTCTTGTACTTTTCAAAATAAAACTGTTAATTGTGCCATAGATTTTGGAGCATTAATTATTCTACATACATCAAACCCTACACATTTTTGTACCAGAAAGTTAACTTCTCTGAGTGACACAATAATTTAATTAAAAAAACTTTTTCTCATTTTTCAAACACTATGTTCAACGTCCACCATTTTGTAAAACGTCTGCTTTCAATTTTAGTTTTCTTGGTTGTTAAGAGAAAGATTTAAGCTTTAATCTGAGCTTTGTTTTATTTCAATACGATGAGTTTTTGCAGAGTTATCGCTATTGAAAGATGTTCAAAAATTTTGAATAAAATTAGATGACCCATCTTTTTGCCAGCGAGTGTATAATTATATACATAATATGCGTATATACAATAAAATTCTGTCTAATATTTATAATTATTAATAGTTTTGTAGATGATGTTCGATATACCGTCCGATATTTGATTTGTAAATCGAACATTACCATGGCTTCCGCAGTTATTTTTGGAGCTTTTCCATTGATTCATGTAAGTAATTATAAATCTTGTCTTACTGGTATATCACTTCCGACACAACATTAAGTCGTCTTAAAGACATCCTAAAATTTCTAAGACGTCTTACAAAATTATCAGAAAAACGTCTTTTTGACGTTTTATGTACTATTTTTTGACGTCTTTCAGACTTGTCTTAAAGACATCTTTGAGACAAGTTTAAAAGACATTTAAAAAAAAAACCGCGCAGGACTAGAATCGAACTCGAGTCCGCTGCGTGATAGTCTTCGATCTTAGTACTTTGACTACGCTGTCTTCTTCCAAATTAATCTTACGGAACTGTACATAAATAACACTACGTACTTTTACTAACTGTTATTAACCTAGTTAGAAATGGTTGGTTAAATCGATGTTTTTTGCGTCGAAAAGGCATCAATTCGACGTCAATTCGATATCTTTTCGATCATCATTTCTCACTTGGAAGTAAACATATAATTAGGTTATATTACCAACTGTCAGATAAGCAAAAATGTCTTAGAGACGTCTTTAAAACTTCTTTTAACAATGTCTAAAAAACGTAAAAAAAAGACACTTTACTCTCTAATTTTTTTAGAGTGAAATATAACTCTAATCAAGTGAATATTCATTTCAAATGATAGTGAAAATACTGCCACTCGTAACAGTGAAAATTGACTTTTCATAAAAGTAACTATTTAACTCTAATGTAGAGTGAACATATTACTCGTTTCGAAGTGAATAATTCATCAATCAAAGACTAAAGTTCTGCTGTTTCAGGAAATGCATTTTTTATTCAATCAATTTTTATTAATATTTTATCAACTGTTACGGATAAACATATTCACTCTTAGCAAGTTCAAATTTTAATTCTGAACCTATTCTATTTGAGAGGCTCAGGAATAAAAAAAGAATTCGCTCCCAACGCTGGAAAAGATCATGTCGAAGAATGCCGCGGGCGGTCCTTATATAGCCTCCTATGTTGCATTTTGCATACGAGTTAGAAGCTAAGACCATGCGCCGCGTAGCGGCGGCGCCTCAGAGTATTGGATAAGTGATCAACTCTTCATGTGAATGAAAATATTCACCCTACACTACATAGAGTGAAAATATCACTCTACAAAATAGAGCACACATATATTCACTCTAGTTCTCAGAATGAATTTTACACTCTATAACAAAAAGTAAAAAAATTCACACCATATGAATGAAAATCTCTCAAATTCGAGTGATTCGACTAATCACTCAAGTTTTTGAGTGGATTTTCGCTCTAAGAAATTTAGAGAGTAGGACATCTTTAAGATATGCATATTGTGTGGGTTTTTTGTTTATTCATGTTATCAATATATTATTTATATACAAAGTGTCCAGAAATTCACGCATTTGGTGCACGTAACGTGATACTTTATGATAACAGAAACAACTTTTTCCTTTAGAAAAATTTCGTAGTAATTTTCGCAGGTGAGCAGGTTAAAATTAATGAATAAGCGCTCTTATCTATGTGGTATTCAGAGCCGTCGCTCGCTTCTGACTCACTTGTTCATTTGAAAGTAAAGACATATGTAAATAGTAGTAAGGTTTACGAGTTAAGCATTTTATTATTCTAAATATTGCACACAATTGCGGATGATAATTAAATAATATCATTAAATGTAAGAATTTACTAATTAAATTACTAATTAAATACTAATTAAATACTAATTAAATTAAAGTTTACTAATTAAATGAGAATGCCGAAAGCTTGATTTATTGTGTAACTCAAATATTTTACTTTACTTTTAATCATTGTTATACAATAAATCAAGTTTTTAGCATTTGTTCAGGTTTTTTATGTATTCTCATTTAGTTAGTAAACTATTCTTTACATTTAGTGATATTATTTAATTATCATGCACAATTGTGTGCAATATTTAGAATAATAAGATGCTTAGGTCGTAAATCCTTATTACTGTTTACGTATGTCTTTATTTTCAAATGAACAAGTGAGTGAGAAGCGCGTGACAGCCCTGAAAACCACATGGATGAGAGCGCTTATTTGATCATTTCAATCTGCTCGCCTGCGAAAACTACTTGTCGGACGAAATTTTGCTAAAGGAAAAAGTTGTTTCTTTTATCATAAAGTATCACGTCACGTCACGTGCACCGATTGCGCGAATTTCTGGATGTTACATATAAAATTAATAATTTATATGTAATATAAATATTATATGTAAAATTCAAATAAAACAAGAAGTTACAAAATTTATTATACAGAGTAAATCATCATTCGTATCTTCAGTCAAATTATATAAAATTTAATATTTTAATAATTAAATTTTTTATGTTAAATTACTTATAAAAATTACAATTATTTAGCAAAAAAATTATGTAATAATTTATGATAATTTGACGAAAGATATGGGTCTAATATATTTGTCATATACGAACGCTCCTGAGGCACAGTGTCACGCGCGCGATCGGCGCGGCGGCTCGGCCACCGAATTTCGAGCGGTAGTGGGGAAACAGTAGGCATCGCCTAAAAAATCTGGCCGAAAAGGGCAACTGATTCCGAGCGCAGTCATAACACAATATGTGGAAGCCATTTTAGCGACGGACAGGAGATACAAAACAATGATAAAAGTACATGTAAACATAAGTCTTACTTAATCTTGTTTCTGATATTTGATTTTTTACCCTATACAGGGTGTCCCATTTTAATGTCCCACCCCAAATAACTTTTATTTTTGATCTTAGAAAAAAATGTTTCAGACAAAAGTTGTATAACTTCGAGGGGGATATAAGATGATGTCATTAGTTCGACCTTGAATGGTTGCTTGAAGTTTGAATGTACCCAATTTAAGATTGAATATACCCAAAAATGGCCATTTTGACACTTTTAAGTTAGGATATTTCAAAATTCTCACGTGATGGGTAATTTCTGCGATCAGATTCAAATTCAGCGCATCAAATTACATAGGAAGTGACTTCTTTTTTTAAAAAGGATACCCTTGTAGGTCTGTGTAATCAGCCATAATTACAAGACTACAAATAAATTTCGTAAAAATGCTTAAAATACACTGGCGCAAAAAAAAAACGGAACAAAAATGTAGGATTAAGCACTTTCACTTTGCCCATACTTTCCAATTTTCTTTTGTTAACATGGGTTACGCAGCATAGGCTAGTACATGTTCGGACACAGTTCTTTTTCTCAAATATACTCATGCTGCAGCCAGATGCGTCACGTTCGATAAAATTTGTGAGACGTTGTAAATTTGTAGCCTTTTTGTCAGGCCACTTAAGATTCTATTCCGTTTGTCTGACTTTCTCTTTTTTGGAAAAACTTTTTGGCTATAAAAGCCCGAAGCAAGCGACGAAAGTCAGTCTCTCGCCGAAGCCGCCCTTCGAGTTACATCATCGGAATTTTATGGTTTTATAATAAACTCTACAAAAATTTTGATCGAATTTTTAGGCAATTTTCAAAGTGACATAACTTTGCAAAAAATCATCCAAATTGTATGAATTTTTTTTAAATTAAAGGTTAAAATCTCAGCATTAAAATGGTGTATATATATTTGTGATTAGGGTCATTGATGTAACAGGAACCCTTTAAATTAAAGTGCACCCAGGTAGCACTAATGTCTAATTGGTATCTATAAGTTTTAAGGTTGCCCTTAAGATTTTACTATAAGATAACCAATCTATACCTTTAAATTGACATCTATTTTATTGTTGTCTTTAAGGTGTCTTTTTTATGATGTCTTAATAGAAAGGAAAACAGTTGTCCTAAAGTCATCATGTTATTAGATCCGATAGATGACTATTTTAAGGCATCGAAAAGTGATCAGTTTCTTGTTATCTAAAGTATCTGAATAAAGGTTGCCCAAAAGATATCTTTTAGCAGCGTTATTTTTATATTTTGTTACAGTCCAAAGGATGTTATCAGTTAGATATCATATTGAGGTGCTTTATTGGCGTCATAAAAACGATCTAGGAAAGTTATCGGTTTTATGGTGTCTTCCTGATTATGGCAATACGTTGTCTAGAAGTAAGCCGAAATATGTTATATCTCATTTTGGCGGGAATATTACTACAGGTTATCGAATGGATTGTAGACACCGCACACGTATGTACAGTCGTGGACAGATCGGTTGCAACAGATTGCAACACTTTTTTTTAGGAACACGTGTTCTTAATAGTAATACGCAGTCAAGTTCAGCACTAAAAGAAAAAGTGTTGCAATCTATTGCAACCTTTGTGCAAATTAATATAAGCGTGATTAATATGTAAGTATATACTTTTTATTACCATTTGCTTTTTTCAATTTTTAGTGCACATAAAACGCACGTATACTTTATAGGTTATACAGAAATAATAAGACACTTTTTCTCTATATAATGTATATATTGTTGCGCTCGCGTGCCTCCTTTAGCACTCACGCACTCACACTCGCGACCGAACATGTAATGAGCACAGTTCAATTAAATATAACAAAGCTCTTTATTTCGTATGTAATGCAGCGAATTAATCAGGAGTATCGCCTGGCACGTCCGAACGGGTCGACGTCCAGAGATCGTTCAATTCGTTTGGTCGTCCTTGACGACGCAACTTCCTTCTCGCGGCTGACGGAGGCGATCGATTATATCGATCGCTCGTGTCGGCCGATTAAGCTCGCTCTCAGAGTGTGCGAGACTCGCGCATGCAACACATTCCCCCTCTTTGAAATTGTCGTCCCGACAATTCTTCTTGAAGGGGAAGTTCGTCTTTGTGCACCGGAGGACGT
This sequence comes from Tetramorium simillimum, assembly GCA_011636635.1. Lineage (NCBI taxonomy): Eukaryota > Metazoa > Arthropoda > Insecta > Hymenoptera > Formicidae > Tetramorium > Tetramorium simillimum. The sequence goes on along the minus strand of VBVQ01004903.1, from coordinate 1,284 downwards.
CTTCCTCGCCCTACCCTGCGCTGTTGCAACAGGTTACCGGACTGCGTCTCCGTTCCGTCAGCTTTCTCGTCAGCGGTCCACGCTGAACGTTCTCTTCGCTCTACCCCGAGCTGCTGCTACGGGTTATCGAGTTGCGTCCACACGACACCGTCCGAAGAAATCTTGCCGACCATCTTGTGCACTTGTTTCTTGTCCTTGCGCGCTTGGCACTTCTCCCTTCAGTCTTGAGAGCTTCGCTCTTCTCTTGACCTTGAGAGCTTCGCTCTTCCTTCTTCGGGGAGGGGGGGAGATGTAGTGAATCCCATAGCTCCGAGAGCTCCCTGTCCCCTGTCTTGGCATTCGCCCTTCGTCCCACGGGAAAACCACGGTCAGAAACCGTGAGAGAGACAGTCCAGAATCTTTCGTAAGAGAGGATGGTTTCTCTTTGTGCGTCGACAGATTCTCCCGGGAGATGATGGTTTCTCCTTCTCGAGCCGTCTTTACTGTAACAAAAACGAACAACGCAGAGAAACTGAACTTAATAAGCTAATTACCTTAAAGCAATTAATTAAAATGCGGGCTCAGACTCAGTGTCAGCTCAAGTATCCTAATGTAATATCCCCCTATTCCCTCTCCGAGAAAATAGCTAATCGATCTACATGCACGACCTTACTCTTATGACGAGGAGATTTTCGAATACAAAATACTACGTCGCTGAGTTTCTTCACTACTATCCAGGGCCCCTCCCATGGAATTGTAGTTTGGGCGCTTTTCCGACTTCTCGACGGGGGTTGTAGAACCAGACTTTCTGTCTTGGTTCGAAATGTACTCGTCTAACCCGACGATCGTACCAGGATTTAACATTCTTCGATTTAATTTGCAGACGCCGTCTTGCGAACTGATGAATTAGGTCCAGCCTACTCCTGAGCTTGGACACGTAACTTACTCCTTCTTCTTCCTCTTCCGCCTTTGAGGGTGGACTTTCTCTTAGCAGATCCAGAGGTAAACGGAGGTCCTGTCCTAGGTACATCTCCGGCGGCGTCGCGCCAGTAGCCTCCTGTTTCGAAGAACGGAAAGCTAGCAAGTATAAGGGAACCCAGCGATCCCAATCCTTCTGATTCTCACAGACGAATTTCGCTAAATAATCCAAAATGGTACGGTGCTGACGCTCGACCTGCCCATCAGATTGTGGGTGAAGAGGGGTCGTTCGTGTCTTCCTGATTCCCAGCAACACCGCCATTTCCTGAAACAGTTTGGACTAAAAATTCCTACCTTGATCTGTATGCAACTTTAAAGGAACTCCAT
>VBVQ01004902.1:0-13353 GCA_011636635.1 Tetramorium simillimum | reverse complement strand
GGGGGGGGGAGGGAGGATTTAATTTTACGCACCTCACCTCGCGACGGTGGAAGGTCGCGATCTCCTCGGTACGTGGACGACACTCCCCGTCGCTCGCATCGTGGCGAACGCGCCGCCGGAAGAATCGTTCGCCAGCGTGGCGAGAGAGCACATTGACTATTTCAGCGAATCGAGACCATGTACCTTGATATATTATATATATATACACACATATATAGTTTAGTATATTTCCGGAAGTGAATGTACGCGTGGGTGTGTGTGAGAGCGTGACGAATGTGCGGCCGAGTGCGTGTGTGCCAAAATAAGCTGGATCGAGCGAATGACGAGAGAATGAAAGAATAAAAAAGAAATATATATATATATACATTAGAATATATATACAATACATACGGAGGGAGAGAACGCGTGAGTGTATATGAGCAAAAGAGCTTCCTCTTCCGAGGACACGTTTCCTCCGGCGACCCGTCGTTCTTTTAATTGATCATTAATACTCATTGTTTAGAAAACGAAGCGCAACACGTGTGTGTATTGTCAAATGAAATTTTTCGCGCGTCACCGTCTGCGTTCGGCTCGTATTAGGCTTTTGTTTATCTCTTGATAGACGAAGTGTTTCCAGCTTTGTGGAAACTCGTGACTGAACACGTCGAACGCAGATAGTTGATTGGCGCGGCGATTAGGAAAGTAGCACGTGGAACGCGTTCGGTGGGTCACCGGAAATCAAACGTGTCGCTCTGGATCAGAATTGTTTTCGCACGCGTGTAAGTCCACGTGTCCACGTGATGTGTGAAACGTCGTTTGACGTCGTCACAAGTAGCGCGAGCAGAACGCGTGTGAAAGCAACTTTCCCTATTTGGTAAATAAGCACATAAAAAGGTTCCCCTTATAATTTCTCGGCGGAAGAGGAGGGGAAGGGGAGATATCTGCGTGTGGAATCTGATCGTTAAAAAAGAAAGATCTCGTCGCGTGATTAATCGCGAATCGTTGATAAAGAGATACCTTGAATTGTGAAAAAGCATCATCCGTTTACAAAAATTATTACAACGGAAAACATTCGAATCATTAAAAATTAAATAATACGTATATTGTTTAATTTTTAATGATATAACTTTCAAGTTATATAGTTACAGAAAGTTCTTTACAAGAACTTTCAAGATTCGAGTTGCTTGTTAAAATCTATGGCAAGTATTTTTAATTTTTTAAAGAGATAATAATACTTTTGGTTAAAGACTTTTTTCTTTGTCATTATTATTTGCTGAAGATTGACTAAGCTTATTGAGACTGTTCTATAAGGCTCTTGCCGCATAGAAAAAAATAATAGATACTATAAGAAGGCAAAATTTTATGAAAAATTTATATTTATGTAAATTTGTGAATAGAGATTTGTATTTTATAGAAATTTATTTTTACAAATCTGAAGGAACGTTGATTAAACGTTCATCTTTATCATACATAAATTTATTTAAAAAATACGACAAATGTATTTTAAAAATTTACTTTTTAAAAAACGCATCGCGTTTCTTTTGACCGAATTTGCACGGTTCTTGATTTTAATCTTTGCGAACAAAATTCTCGGGATTTCATGTTTGATGCTAAATGAGAAAGATCAGATGCGGTTTCTCAAAATTAAATCAGCAACATTGCGACGCTCCGTGGAATTTTGCGACGAGGCGAAGAGATCCCTTTTCTACGCACGTGTCCCCCCCCCTCCCATTTTTTCAAAAATCCCCGGTTTTTTCCGATTTTTCTTGTACGTTCGTCCGTAAATTTACACTTTGTACGGAGCATTGTTTCTCGAAACTCTGGTCTGCTTTAATGGGACAATGATGTAGATACGTTATCGCGAGGCGAGAAAGAGAGAGAGAAAAAGAGGAAAAGATAATGTATGTGTGGTATCAATACGAGTCGGTCCCCTTGAAAGCGCGAGTGCGATAAACTCAATAAACTAAATGAATATAAATGAGACGCGGGAACAAATTGACACATGACACGTGTTTTTACTTTCGAGAGAATTGATCGCTTTCTCGGGGGCAAAATGGCTCGTATGCGTGCGACTGCGTTCATTTTGTATTCGCGAAAATTTTAAAGAGTCGAAGTCGCTGTCAGCGACAATCTAGGCGTGCGATCTCCGGGAACGGCGTTGTTAACGATTGTTGTAACACGATCGCGCGAATTGACAAGAGAAACTTGTGCGAGGTGAGATTTTCTTTTTGTTTTTCGTCGATATAATAATGTGTGTCTGTAGATTGTAAGGGATAGACAACGGGGTATTGGTTCCGTTGTCGAGAGAATGCGTATGAGAGAAAGCGAAAGGGAGATAAGGAATGAATGAGCGAAATAGTTAAAGAACTGCAAATCTAATAGGGGAAGTTAATAATAGTTGTAAGAATATCGAGTCGCGATCTCTGTGATGATGATAACAACGTTGAGGATGACAATGACGACGATTTTTCCTCCCTCCGTGTCCCTCTGACAATTGCTGTCACGGGCACGACGAGATGCAATTAACCGTCGAGGTTTCTAGAATACATAAGGCATAGATAATAACGACCGTAATCTATTATGTAGTATCGTAACAGAAAAACAAAAAGCTAATACTTAAGGTTTCTGACTGGAGCGTTAATAGGCATTATATATTATATATATATATGTCACGATTAAGAATTTAATTGTTTACAAGGAAGAGGGAGTGCGTCGGTCGACGATGATGAGAAGATAGTAATATAGATGACGAGATACATTTAAATAATTGTAAATAAGCAGATAAAAACGCGTAGGGAGGGAGGGCTGATGCCCTCGAAAAAAACGGTCAGAGAGGGAGAGAATTATTTTGCTACGCGAGAAGAAGGAGAAGACTTCCAAGAGCTCGGTGCGCGGTTCACATTGCCGACCCGTTTTGAGCGATTCGTCGAATCCGAGAGCGGCCGATTCCGGAAAACGTGTGACTGGAAGAGGGCGAGGAAGAAAGAAGACGACAGAGAAGAACGGAAGGTGGCGAGAGGAAGGAAACTCGTCGTTACGCGCAGAAATGAGATCCTGTCGATCGTCCGTTCCATTCGATGACGATCCGATGTCAGCTTCGCATCTCCGACTATTTTTGCAAGAAGATCACTTCGGGGAGGAGAGGGACGATACCGAGAGCTGTGAAGAATCGTTGCCTTTGACGAAGAACGGAAAATTATCCTCGGGCAATTATCTGCTGGACGGAGCGACTCAGCCGAGAAAGAAAGCTGAGTGGTCTTTCATCTGTTGCTGAGGTAGGAGGACGAGCGGGAGAAGAGGATGCGAGGACATTGACGTCGCGGCGATGATCGCGCGAGAGACGAGGAAGAAGGGAAGGATGACGTGGATGACCAGCGACGGCCACCTTTCGACGCGCATCCCGTTGTTTTCGCCGCGAAACAATCGTCTCGTGTTTGCGCGTCCGACGAGAAGATTCCGAAGGAGAGTCAGTGAGAAAGAAAAAGGGAGAAGAGGGGAACGGGAGATCGGGGGAGTGGATGGCAAACTCGGCGCGAAGGATCATTTGCAGCACTTTTTCTTCGCCTTTACATCCGCTGAAAAGAGAGGCTCGATCGACGAGGGTCGAGAGATCAAGACGCGGATGATCGAGGGCGATCAAAGATCCGAGGACGAAGTCTACGACGCTCAGGGAAGACAATGTAATGAACAAGATTGGTGTTTGGAGGCTTCTCAGAAGCTGTTCGCTGAAATACGCTCGGCATTATTGTCGAGAAGAAGAGAAGAAAAGAAAGAGAATAAAAGTCATAAGGGCGTAAACTGTTTGTATCGTACTTTGCTTTGCACATTTATAACGCCGATGAGTTTCTCGAAGAACGAATTGTGAAGCAAAACGCAAGAGAGGTTCGACGAAGAAGAGGAGGACGCAGCGGTAATGGAAAAGTGGGAGCAAGAGAGGAAGAAGATTAAGGAAACGCAAGTTTCTCGGGTGTGAGTGGTCAAGATACGGAGCGAAGAGCCGGAGCAGCAAGTATATATGAAAAAAGCTCTCCGCTCGTTAGCAGAGCAGTATCTCGAGTCTGAGTGATTGAAACTTGGGGTCTCAGGATCTCCAAGAAGAAAAAGAAACGGACCAGAAAATGTCTTTTTGAATACAAAAGGCGCCAAAAAAAAAAAATTACAAGTGTGCAGGTGAAACCAGTGAGAAAGAAAGAGAGCGTGCGTGAATGTGTGAAAGGAGAGACTGCCGAGGGAAGGAGATGATAATACGAGAGAAGGAGAGAGAGCTTGACGGAGAGAAAAGGCGGAAGAGGAAGACTGAGGAGTCGAAAGATTTGGCGTGCAATAATATGCCCGGTAAATCGATTCCGGTAAAGTTGGTGAACCAGGAGAGAATAGAAAGCGAGCGAGGTTTCAGTTCCTCGAGTCGCGGGGAAACCCAGGCGGGTTCTTTACGCAAGAAGAGAAGAGAACCGGGGAAGGAGCTTTACTGGAACTTTCCGTCCCCATGACTTCCAGAGTATACTTCAGTGCAGCGCAATTATACAGCCGCTTACGCGGGGACGGAGTTCGTGTATTTCATAATGTCTATGTGAGTCACTCTTCCACGAGAGACGCATATATTCATATCATTGTTGAACGAAGGCAGAAAGGGAGAAGGGTAGGAGTGAAGAGGACAAAAATGCAGAGAGGTAATCGGAGGACGATCTCCGATGATGGAGATAAGAGAAACAGGAGATAAGTTGCGGACTTGTCTGACGAGTTTCGCGTAAATAGGTGCCTGCCGCTTCAAGAGGAAGACACCGAAGAATCCTTGAAGTCTGTTCGAGAGGAAGGACGGAATCAACATCTTGCCGTTCACGTAAGAAGCGAAGGAGGAAATCATCAGGATGGAGTAGAAGAAATTTTCAATTATCCCATTTCCCTATTTCATTCCCTTGGAAAAAAAAGAAATTTTATTGGAATTCAATTTACAAATAATCTTACACGCGGCCTTTGGCCGTCTTCAAAATTTGCAAGATATTTCACGAGAGAATCATCTATTGTTTTTCCCCAATTTCATATATCCTATTACATCCTATTTAAATCAGATTCTCCCGCATAATCCTTCCCGTTATTATTCAGGGTCCCTTTTGGGACCCGCAAATGCATCACAACTTTGGTGCGTCTTCTCGGTTTATGCAATAAACATACGCGCAAGCGTACAAACTGTCCTTTTCAGGACAAAGGTTTAAAACTGTCCTTTTAAGGGCAAGGAACATCTCGCATATATAAACTGTCCTTTTCAGGACAAATCTTCAACGTACCTGAAATAAAATAAATATATATTTCCCTGTTATATTGTATCCCCTTTTCAGAATATGCTGTGAATTGACTGCAGGGCTACAAAGGTAATGTAAAATTATATTTATAATATTACATTATAGACTATAATGAAGTTTCAGGTAATATCTCAGTTTTTTTAAAATACTTAATATTTATTTATATAGAGCTATTGCTCAATAATAAACATGTTAAAATAAATTCTTGTTTTAATAAAATTAAATAAAATTTAATAAAAATTACGGTATACAAAGTTTTTTATTTTATACATATATAAAATTGGTAACTTTTATTTTGTTTCAGAAGTATTTTGAATTCGGTGAGCATCTGATTTTAAAATAACTTGGTTAAAACATGTTGCTAAGAATTGCATTATCATTTCTTATTTATAAAGGAAAACTTTATACACTTGGCAAGGTTCAATGTTCTAAATAATTTATTTCAGTAAAACAGCTACATATGTATGTGCAATACATAAAACATACGTAGTGATGTGTCAGTCCATTCAGCAAATAGCGCAAGCAATTGCGTCAATCAGAATTACAGTTCAAAATAAGTGACGTGGAAATTTCCACATTTCGACATTCGCACGAACATCTCCAATCGCCAGCATATCTCTACAACAAGTAAAATATTAATCTTTTCATATATAATTTTTCCATCAATGTTTACTAATCTCTTGCGTTAAAAATATGAATCATTCTTATATATTTTTAGCAATTGCCTTATATGGAAAACATGGGTTGACCTTCGACAGTGTAATGCGATTTGCAACGCAATTTTGTTATCTCAAATTACAGCTAATCAAGACACATAAATACATTTATTATAGATAAAATGTTTCTTTTTATAGAAATGAGTGTATTGAGAAAACGAGCACCGTTGTGACTATTATGATTAAAATTAGCAAGAAAGAGAAAGGAATTTTTTGAGTGATGAATCATTCGGATTTAATTATCGTACACGTACCTCTTGGAATTTATGCGTAAACTACTGATACTTTCTTTGCCAGTCACCTCGACTTTCGCATACGTCACGGGTTTACCGTCCGTAATGTTGTAGAACTTCACACACGGGCTCGCTCCATAAGCTGCAAATACGTCTTGATTGCCAATCATCCATGTTAATCCCACAACTGTATTGTCCACGGAAATGGTTCGCTGGCTGACATGCTACGTAATGTAATTCACACAATTATGTAACGTCGGAGTTACATAAAAAAAATTTATATATAATAAAACAAATTTTCGTAAGAGTTTGGTTACAGTTTTTTTTCTTTCGTGCTTGTCATTGAGATTTAAAAAAATGTTTTAAAACTTTTATCTTATCTTTTAAACAAGTGACTATGACTCACAAAAAGAGAGGTCAAGTCACGTTTTGTAAATAATAACACATTCTTGCGTGAATCGTCATTGCATGAATACTATATTATACTAATATTACATGTTAGGCACGAAAAAAATATATTTGTTTCGCTTAAATACTTGTATATTCAGAGATAATATTTAAATTGTGAAATATGTTTTAAAATCTTGCACAACTATGGTTTTTCTTTTCTTTAATTTTATATTTTACGTTATTTATATGTTAAAATTATTTTTAATATATAATGAAATTTATTGTATGACTATGCCATTTATTTTTAATTTCAAAAACTTTTCTATAAAAAAATTCGATTAAAGTAAGTAAAGAAGTAACATTCCTTGCTTTCGTAGAATCGTAATTATTAGAAAGATTAAAATGTGATAGACGGAAATTTACCTCGTCAAGATTGTATATACGGATTTCCTTATCCGTGCCACTGCTGACAAATAGATTACGTAACGGTGAACATTTAATGCAAGTAACGCTACCTCCGTGTCTTTCATATTCGTCGATCACGGGATCTATAAGCGTGTCATCTCCTAAAATTGAAGAAAACCCTCTTGTTTCTAGTGCAAAATTTTAATATGTTATGTTGCGAATAGACGCAAACCTTCGATCGGGGTTACGCTGTCGAAGCTACATTTGTAGACTCCACCGCACAGCGTTCCAACGACAAATATACTGGGGTGCCTCGGTGAAAAGTCAAAGCTCGTGATGCACAGTCCTGCTTCCGCGGCGCGCTCGCGCGTACCTCCGGAGCTGCATGGCCTTGCACTTTCCACCGGATTACGTTCCTTGACTATCTTGAATCTATAATACAAGAGAGATTGTAAGCGGGATTGAAATAAGACGTTAATTGGTAGTACAGTACCGTTTGTGCGGTTGGACGGTCGTAAAATTGGCCGTCAATTTGTGAATCAGGATGTATCCGTCTCTGCTAGAGCTCAGTAACAAAGTCACGTCGTTCACAGATCTTGGTCGCCAGCACACTTGGGATATGCAGTCGCCATGCGTACACACATGTATGGGCACAACGGAATCGTCGCTCCTAAGATTCCAGATCAATACGTCCCCTTAAAAAGACATTTTTTATTTTTCAGGTAAAATGAGATGTAAATATTTCGTTAATATTGCTATTAAGGAGGTTTACAGTTAGACAGTCCAGCTGCGAGGATGGAGGGTTCCGTTGGGTGGTAACACAGTGTTGTAACACATCCATTCGTTTCCAACGTTTTGGCAGGCGCGTCCGCGACATCATCCTCCGTTGTGAGATTATACAACTGGATTGCAGAAAGATGATCGCACCATGCCTCGTGATAAGTATGACTGAGGCCTACCGCTAACGTGCCACCGACGGTACTCCACGACAAGTCGCTTATTTTGATCTAAAAAAAAAAACATTTGAGTTGTGACAGCAATCTTGATAGTTAATTTTATTAAAGGAGACGTACTGGCGTGTCTGTCTCTTTCGACGTGCTTATTTTCTTCAATAACTCTACAGTAGCTGATGAGGCCTCAGTCACATTCGGGTTGTAGTCGTCAAAAGCACTAGTGGCATAAGCTTCATCGAGGGCCTCCAAGATCCCTGGTGTGACTTTCTTCAGAAACTGTGCCAATCTGTCATAATCTACCTGCGCATCTGTTTTCTGTCCGTTTACCGTCTGGATCTAGAATTAGATTATGAAAAATTAGCATGTCAAACTAAAATAACGTAAGAAAATTAAGATAGTTTTTTTAGATGGTTATAAGAACTAAATTAAGGATATAGAAGGAAGCTGTTACAGCTGTTTATTGACTAATTTGCATGTTTTTTGTGAAGTCCCTGCGACTTGCCGAGAGGAAATAAAATATCTTCCGAAAACTCCGGAATTCAAACAAAAACTCAATAACACACCCCAACACTCCTCGTCTCTGTGGTCTGCGTGTCATCAGCGGCGTAGACTATCTCCGTCGTTTGAACATTCGCGGACGTTTCCAATCTGGGAAAAAAACGATCGCGTTATTAATTAAAGGGCTATTTATGTATACATATATACTTTGGTGACGGTAATTCGAATAATAATAAGCAGAGCTCACCTCGCAGTAGACAATTCCGAGTTAAAACTCACAACGTCGAAGGACTTGGTGCTAAACATTTTTTCCTATAGAACAAATCTCTCCGCAATTTCCTTTTTTGATTATGCGTTTTGATTTGTATACAATTAAGAAAAGCGTTCCAGATTTACACTCTTCGCGGCCACCCGATTTTTGGTTGTCTTTTTTTTGGGAGGGGGGGAGTGTATATAACGTGCCTTCAGCCAAACAAGGGGATTTTGGCTATTTAATACTTTTATCTATTTCTTCTTTCTTCTCTATTTTTCCTCCAATATTCGGTTGTCATCGACGCTATCGAGCGCAGTGTGTTTACGAAGTGCACACATGTATCAGCTGACATACTGCTCTCGCCATCTATAGCCAAAGCGCATTAAACAAAAAGACCCTTTATATCCATTTCTATCAATTTAGATTAACTATAAGTTAAACCGAGATTAAAGTTGATTTGCGTTGATAAAAATCTAATAAAAAAATTTCAAAAATTTTTATACTTGCTAAAAAGGTTCGAGTCTTCGCTAAAGTGGTTCGAGTCTCTGCTAAAATTGGTCGAGCTTTGCTAAAGTGAAAAACTTGCGCTGAAAAACCGCCTTGATGATTCCGAATTTGCGCGCTGACATCATCGCCGTCGTCATTAACGTCGCGCTTACCTCGCGTGCCAAGGGTGTGGCGTAGGACGACGCGTGCCCACCGTAGGATCCGTCGAGATCCATATTCGTTCTCATAAAAGGTCATGCTACATTCGCTGGGACCGGATTGGTTGTCTCTGCTTGAAATCTGTCGGGAATACGGACGTGTCAGCTACGTGACGAAGGTAGTGCCTTAGCCCTGTTACATTTATTCGTTTATTTAATTTGTTAGACATTTACGTTTACCGAGAATTCTGTTCTTGACTGACAGTTGGTTCGTCGGGCAAAAATCATGTCAGATGGCGATTGATATTTCAGGAGTACAACCGTGGCTCCAAAGTTGTATCCCAGGTAGAACAAGAAATCACAAAGATGTCAAAATTATAACAAAATGACTCCAAAATATCATTATTATGTCACTTTATCACTGCATTAGCGTTATTTTGATGTCAATATGATGTTATTATAATTTTAGTTCTACCTGGGTATGTTTTATCAAATTAAAATAAATATTTGATAAGTAATTTAGTAAATATACATCAGTGGATATTGCAAATTAATAATAAAAAAAATATATATAACAAGAAAATGTCCGTGAGGAAAATAAAACGAAAGCGATTAATGTGGAATTGTGACGAGGAAATATTGGAGCATTGTTGATGCAATTTATATTTAATATATTTATTTATTTGCTTTTATTACCTGTTTTAACACGCCTTTAATAATGTTCCAATAATAGAAGTCGTAGTGTGAAGCAGATTGAGCGTGGACGAATAGAAAGAAAAGATAGCCAGGAGTGTTTGTCAACGTCAAAACATAGCCGTTGTCTTCCATTAAAATATGCCAGGGTAAGCATCACTTTGAAAAATATTAATCTTCTTTGCATGAATATTGAAAACTCCAGATATATAATAGAAAAATTGTCTCTTTTGTTTTCCTGATGATGCAAAGAAAACATACAAAATTATTCACGCTAACAGAATGACTGTTCAAACTTGTAGATTTAATATTACAGCATTAACTTTTATTATTTAATGATTAAGTTAACCATCAACATTTGAAATTAATATTTATATATTACTTACAGGGTTACAGATATGTCGTTGGATCATATGTTTTGTTCACGATGCAAGGAAGGCTTCGTCGCACACGAGAAAATCGTTAACTCGAACGGCGAATTATGGCATCCACAATGTTTTGTGTAAGTATATAGACCAACAATTGAGAAGTTTTGCTAAAAGCAAAAAGTAAACAGCTGTTAGCTTTGTAACGAATGAGTAGAATAAATGTCATTCTTTTGAATTCAATTCTTCAGATTCTGTAAGCACACTTTTGGAGAAGGTTTTTTTTTCTAAGATGCATTTTCCAAATGTTTCTTCGTTGGTTTTCCGTAAAACAAAAATAATTATAAAATTACATTATGAATTCTGGAGTTACATGGGTTAATATCGTTTTAATAGGTGCGCGCAGTGCTTCCGGCCATTTCCAGATGGAATCTTCTACGAATTTGAAGGATACAAGTATTGCGAACATGACTTTCACGTTCTGTTTGCACCATGCTGCGGCAAGTGTGGTAAGTTAGATATAATTCTGTTGATTGTTTAAACATTGTCGCTAATTTTGATATAGTCGGATATGAGGTGTTGTATTTAATGTATTTAATTGAGTTATTACCTTTGCAACAGGTGAATTTGTTATCGGTCGCGTGATTAAGGCGATGAACTCCAATTGGCACCCACAATGCTTTCGCTGCGAAGAGTGTAACAGCGAATTGGCGGATGCAGGTTTTATCAAGTGTCAAGGCAGAGCTCTATGCCATACGTGCAATGCCAATGTGAAAGCTGGGGTGCTTGGAAAACATATATGCCATCAGTGCCAGTATGTTTTTATTATTGCAATAAAAAATGTATCTTTGATACTATAGATAATATAATTTAATTTTCGAATGTTTATTAAAATATTTAAAATGATGTTTAGGAAATTTTTTTAATTTTATGCAGGAAATTATATTTTCGTTTCAAGCGTTGTCACAAAAAATATTTCTAAAAATTAGTCTAAAATGTCTAGAGAATAAAAAACTATAATTTACTATAATGGAAAAATATATGTCTCAAAGTTTTAATTAACAGTGTTTTTTTGCAATTTCTAGCGGAGTAATCGATGACAAACCTTTACGATTTCGCGGTGAACTTTATCATCCATATCATTTCAATTGTACAACTTGTGGCATAGAACTGAATTCCGAAGCCAGAGAAGTCCGCTCTCGACCTGGCTATGCTGCTAATGAAATGGTAAGATTAACTCTAACGTTTTACAATGTAAAAATTAGAGACGTCATGATTATTTAAGCTTCAATTTTTATAAGAAATTATATATCTAAAAAAGGAATATAAACACGTTCGTCATGATGAACAAAATATAACGTCTTATATGTAATTTTAAAACAGTAAATTGTAAAGTTTACAAAATAATATATTCTTTCATCTCCAAATTTGGTCTTAATAACAAATTTCATATTACGTAGAACGAGCTGTATTGTCTACGATGTCATGATAAAATGGGAATCCCAATTTGCGGCGCCTGTCGGCGTCCCATCGAGGAACGCGTGGTTACGGCGCTCGGCAAGCATTGGCATGTGGAGCATTTCGTGTGTGCTAAATGCGAAAAACCCTTCCTGGGACATCGTCATTACGAGAAGAAAGGTCTCGCTTATTGCGAGATTCATTATCATCAATTGTTCGGAAATCTCTGTTTCGTTTGTAATCAAGTTATTTCTGGAGATGGTACGTGTACCAGATACATATATTAAAAATATCACAAGTTAGTCCAAACAATCAATTTTCCAAAGTCTTGTGTTTTCAAATTCTTTTGAAAGAAGAAACGAAAAATTATATGAAAATCTTTTCTATGAGCACTAACATTTTTAATCTAATACAATATCAATAAAAAATACAAATCTAATACAATATTTGTTCTCTCTAGTTTTCACAGCGTTGAACAAGGCGTGGTGCGTCCATCACTTTGCGTGTGCTTTCTGCGATCAGAAGATGAATCAAAAGACGAAATTCTTCGAATTTGATCTAAAACCCGCGTGCAAGAAGTGTTACGACAAGTTTCCACAAGAGCTGAAAAAGCGGATGCGACGTATGTACGATCTGAATCCCAAGAGGATTCCACCAGTGTAGACGCAGATCCCGCGGTGAATCTTTCAAGATTAATCAACATATAATTCGCACTTGTGCCTTATCTGCCTTAGTGTCGACATAAAGTATATTTAGTTATTTGTCGCATTGTAACCCATACTACCATATCTACCAAAGTTACTCTTTTATCAATTACAAGTACTTTGACATAATTGCTGTAACTATTTTTTTAATAACTTATAATTAAAAAACCTATGATGTCTCTTCAATTTGAAATATCTTTTTCAATTTGGCATCTATGAATGTGGGAGAGTGCAATAGTTCTGTAACATTTTGTAATGTAAGGCATGACATTAGTTTACGTTTTATATAATCTTTTATAATCTTATATAATATCGCGTAACGCGACAAACAATTATCTTCGATTAAATTGTATAATACGGCATCTCTGGTAATTACTGGCTCTCTGGGTTTTGTAAACAATAATTATTTACAGCGCGCTTCTCCCAACGCCTCGAAATCATAAACGCTGAGCTATCTCTTCAGCCAAATTGCCCTAATTCGCGAACTTTTATTAATTTTTCATTAATTGAAAAATTTTCAAAGCAATACAGTACTTTTCTATTCAGTTTAATCCACTCGACCACGAGATATGATCTGGTAATTATACTAGACATTCTGTACATTTGTTTTTAAACTTGTCTGGATCACTGCCGATAATTTACTCTCCATAAGTTCTAATATCTAAAATAATTAACAATTTTTATTATATAAACATGTAATAACAATCATATATTTATATATATATATATATATATATATATAAATATATGATTGTTATTACA
>VBVQ01004901.1:0-13354 GCA_011636635.1 Tetramorium simillimum | reverse complement strand
AGGGAGGGGGGGGCGGAGCGGAAAGGGGAACGGAAAGGAGAGGAAAGCGTTAGCCATGAGCGAGCCGGCCGGGGCTCTGTGGGTTTATGCTATTAAAAATGTAAATATCTGCCGGCGGCTCGTTATCGGATGTAAATATGGCGGCCGGGGCCCGGTGCGCCGGGACCAGATGGGGCGGGGTGGGCCTCGCAGCTCCTTTGTTTCGTTATTTATTGGAATGCACGGCCGCGCGCCGCGCCGCACCGAAACCCACGCTCCCCGTCGAAGCGCCGTGGGGACGAGCGCAATGATCATCTCCTCCGTTCATCCTCATTCTCATCCGCTCTCGTCTCGTCTCCGAAACCGGCCCTCCCGCTCATTCGGGACGTTTTAATCTCAAACGCGGCCCAATTGCGAGGAAACGGAAACCGGACACGCGCTCTCCGATGCGCTCTCCGATGCGACGTAAGACGCGTGTTACCAGCGAAATCCTTTAAATAATTTTCTCTCCTCTTATTTAATTGTATTTTACAAACTAATTAAATAATACGTAACGCTAGAAATTTATCTGGATACGGAGATCGAGATAAAGCAACAAAAAGATACATCACGTTAAATTTAAAAAATCAGGTTAAAATTTAAAAAAAGAAGAAAACGCGTGATTTCCAATTTTATTTTAAAGGACGTATATTTACCGTAAGGACGAATATTTTTGTTTTAACTGGATTCATGAGAAAAGTAGTTAATACTCTAAAATTTATCTTTGTATTTATTTTTTATTATTTATTCTCCTGATTAAAAATTAAAATTGCCATTTCACGACAAATAAACCGATATGTACTATCGACTCAATTTGAAATTTAAAACGGACTCGCTGACAGTTTGAGTTGAAAAAACGCAATGAACTTCCGAGCTTACGAGGGCGAAAACTCCGTCAGTCGATTCGAACGTGCGCGCCCGTCTTCCTACTTCTCTCGCTTTTTTAGGGCTCGAAGCTTTGATATATGACTCAATAAAACCAGACCCAAGGCGGGCCCGGAGTAAATATCAAACGTAAAATGTTCACCTCGTTAACTTGTTTCGCAGAATCGGAACGCAATGATAGGGGAGGAAGGAGGGATGTAGAAGACACGCGCATCCGGGTGAAGTGCCAATTAGGAATTCCGCTAATTGATACAGAGCAAATCGACGGAATAGAAAGTATACAGAAAGATGGATAATTATTTGTCGGACTATAAAAAATAAATACATTTGATTCATTAAACATACTATTCTCTATTCTATTTTACGCAGATGAAATAAATCAGCGGATGTTTTCGTCTCAGCAAGTTTATAAAATTTAGCAGAGATAGCCATTCATGTAAAAGTAAACTCCGACGAGAGATAAATTTTATTTATATGCAAACTTTCACAGATACGAATTGCAATTAGAAAAAGAATTATTTCAAATATTATTTCTGAAAAACTTATTTATTCTGAATATTATCGGCGTATTTGCATTTTTAAATCAACGCAATTATATTCTGATATCTTGGGAAATAATTCCTTTCAAATATTTGATTAACAAAAAGTAGTCACGATTCTCTAGATTTATACATTTTAATTTATGGCGCTCATACTTTAATGTAATACATAAAAATCATAAGTTATAATAAATAAAAAAAATTTTTGATACATTCTAATGTATTGTTAAAATATCAGCAATTTTGATATTTTGATTCAAAATAATAAAAATATAAATTATATAATAAATAGTAACAATTAGATTCATATACAACTGTATCTTTTCCACAATTATGCATACGATTTAATTATCAGCCTGAAATTCTACATAATTCGTTAACAAACAGAAAAAATGACTGGATTTCTCATTTAAAATATCATTAAAGCGCCACAACGACGCGTCATTATGACTAACAGTAATATTACTATCAGATCTAGCTATACCAAGGGATTACTTAGATTATCGGCAGGTGCGTGTCTTAATGACCGGCGAAATTACAGCCGAAATTACCTCCCGTCCTGAGAAAAGACAAGGAAACATAATGAAGAGGCCGACACAGCATACAGGGTATCGTCGAGATAGATTGTAAAGATATCCATTGTGGTGTCGTTTCCAAATTTCGGCATTGTTTAGGTGACACGATATGCATGCGAAACTGAGATTCTAAATCGAAATGGCAGGCGTGAAACTGCTATTCCGAGATACGAATTTCCGCCGTGCCATGTATACGATCGCGTGAGATACGTGCGATTTGAGAATATACATATAATGTAACAAAAAAAAAAATTAATTTTCCTCGCTCTAATGAAGATAACAGAAAGAAAGGAGTGCGCTCTAAGCAAATTGAAATAAAATATAACGACTCTCGTCGTTCTTGCGTATGCACAAGAGAGAAGACATTGAATACATCTGTTTATGAATTTGCAACTTTTACACCGATGGTTTTATTGCGGATCTTCTATCATTTCTTCTTGCATCGCATCGATCCGCTTCGACGGATCGGACAGCCGTTTCTTTCCGGCCGCTTGTAAATCGGCCGATCCGGCAGATCGTTTCAATTGCACTTGATCGCTTCTTCTCTTCGCCGAACCCACCCTTTTTATTTTTCCTCGCGATCGTTTCGCCTGTTCGACGGGTGTTTGTTTTCGTGTCCCGCCGGCTTTATTTTACTCATTCGAGAGGAGAAGATATTTACGACCGCACGAGTTCACCAGGCACGATCGTAATTCGCCAAGAACGATCGTGTGCTGGATTGTAATATCCGCAGATTAAAAAAGAATTCTTAGCTTATTAAGCAAAAAATAATAAAGCTGCCTATCCAAATTAATATCTCGAGTAAAAATTATTTTGTTTAAACATTAAAAATTTTTTTACAATGTCAATCATCAATAAACGATTAAATATACATACAATCTAGAAAATAATAAAAAACTACAGTATTAAATTAAATTTATCTTTGTGAAAATTATTTTTTTTAATTACTGATTTTTAATAAACTGTAATTGAACGAAAAAATTAGTCCATCGGATTTTATGTCGAATAGTTTTAAAATAAAGTTTTACATTATTACTTCTTTTCTGTCTTTTCGTTCTCTTTAATTTCTTTTTTAATTCTGCGTATTACCTCACTTTTGCGTACGATTCGATTAGCTGGAACGATAATTTTCTCTCCTATTACGTCGATTAAAAGTTTCAATCTCTCGCAATACCTGTCTGTCCTCTAATCATCCACAACGGGCGCAGGTGTTACGTTGTCGGTAGGCAGCGCACCGCGACGATTCGTTTTATCGGATCGTCATCGCCCTCATCGCGGCTTGACTGCGCGACGATCTGTGTCCTCGGAGGCGGCACTGAAAGTTCTTTGTCGTCGTCGTCGTCGTCTTTCGTTACTGTCGCGATACCACCATTAGTTCCGCGTCAGGAGCGAAGGACGAGGAGCGAGGCTACGTGAGGCTACATCAGAAACGATGACGAGGAACGATGAACTCGAGCAAGATTGACAAACCGCGCTCGTAATAATGTTTTTCGCCTGAAACAGAAATCAGCGCAATCCCGCAACACTAATCATTATTTCACGAACTTGAACGAAAGTTTGAAACGAAGAAGCAATTCGTTCAAGCTAATTTTCCACACTTGGAATATATTTTAAAAAATTGGAATTAAATAGGTTTTTTTTATCGAAAATTTGTGATAACACCGAGATGGTAATGAGGTCGTGGAATTTGTTACTGACATTCACGTGATAAGGCGCTTATTATCCTTATAATGAACCAAATACATTTTATCGTACAATAAATACACAATGGTATTATAATCGTTAATTCAAACAGTATCGCCGGCTGTCGCAGTGCCGAGTCGAGTTGCAAAACGAGGTGCATTACGTAAGGATAATTCAATCTCGCCCGCGTCGTGAATCGGAAGGGCGAGGGGGGGGATAGGGCAGGCCGCAGGTACGGGATCCGAGTGATTGGGAGACAATCATGACGATTCTGAGAATCCATTAGGAAACACGAGTTTAACACGCTCGCGGAGTTAGGGCCTAAGGTCGCATGTCCTCGAGGAAAAAGAGAGAAAGGGAGAGGAGAAAGAGAGGATGCCAGGAATGCCGATCATTCGTCGGTGGCAGGACAAGGATTCCCGGCGACGGTGGCCTGCGGGGCTGAGTGTTTTCCGTAAATTTGGTTAAGATAGAGAGGCCTACCACGAAGTCACCCTGCTACTTTAGTTCCTGATAATAGGCCCTGTCCCTGATAAAACGTCAGAGATGCTTATGTATACAATTTGTGTACATGTATACACATACTCATATAACGGAGTTATTAGCGTAAACAGATGCATATCATTTTTTTTCTCAACTCAAAAAAAAAACAAAAATATTCGCGGGAGTACTTACTACAAAATTCCAATTGTTTTCATCTTACCTTTTCAAGGTTTAAAAGAAAATTCTTATTTTACATATTTTCAAAATAATTAATATAAAAAAATTGATTTAAATCAAAGATTTTATCTCCGATTCTTCAATTATAAATGTTTCACGCGATAATGTAATATTCAACATAAAAAATTATATGTATATTGTTAAAAACAAAGAAAATTAGACAGCTTTTTTAAAAAATTGTATTAAAATAGAATATATTGTACCGATATGACATAAATATCTCAAGTAAACTTTTTTTAATAAGCTCCCCTTTTTCAAAGTATTATCAAATTTTTATCTCTGAGATTTCTTTAAATTTTAGTTGGTTGCTAATTTATGGACGAAAAAAATAATGAAATTATAGCATGTCAAACGACCTACACGTACAAAATCTTAAATGAAATATTTTAAAAACTTTCTATCGATAAAATTTTTTACAAGTCATTTAAACCGAACAAAACGACCTCATTTGTATTCAAACGTCACAGTTATCACGCATACGGAAATTTGTCGTTCCGAGGCATGGTAAGATATTTTAATTATTTATGCGTAACTAATGCTAAGATAATTCAGAACCAATAGTTTTAGACAAAAAAGCTGCTTATCTCTTTACTTAAAATTAAATGTATTTAAACAACAGAGAAATAAATCCTTTATCGAAGACAAGTTGCTTTGAATGATTCCATATGCATACAGACATATGTTATGTATGCAACAAGATAGCACATCCAAAAATGTTATGTTCAATATTTCAGTAAATTTAGCAAATTCCATATTTTGATATTTTTGCACATTACGTAAGTGATTCAATAAAAGTACACTCGCTTAACGAGAATTTAAGACAATCTGTCATTTCTAGGAAATCATTTCCTTTTATTCATATATTCCTTTATTTCAAGCATGTAGAAGAATAATTGTATTATTATTCAAAAATAAATGAAACAAGAAAAAATTATCCATATGATAATTATATGAATGAATATTAGTGCACGTGCTTTTTTTAAAATATGATAATTTTAGTTATTTAACGTTCTAATTTTATATTCTAATCTAAATATTGTAGTATTGACTGTAAATTGTATTCGTGAAATAATGACATACCGTGATCTTATCTAATTCTTTCACTTTACAAGTATTATATTTTGCATAAGCAATTTAGCACTGCGATAACAATCAATTATCTAGCACGCAAAATATACTTAACTGACTGCACGGCATTTACAATATATAGAATGTATTAAAATCATATTTACAGAATATATTTAATTTTCATATCGGCTAAAATGCCAATGGCGTTTAAATTATTATCTCTAGATAGTTTTAGTTATGCTAATACATTGAAAAAGTCTAAAACTTATATTAGTATCGTAATTATTTATAATTATGCACTTAAAATGGACATCATTTTTGTTTAAATTGTATAAAAATTTGTCACATTTAGTGACTACATTGAAAGTCTAACCATTATGTTAGTATTGTAATTATTTATAATTATGCATTAAAAATGGACGTCATTTTTCTTTAAATTGTACAAAACTAGTCTCACTTTTATTAGTGACTGATACTGACGATGCGTCAAACAGGTACTGCGCACATTCTTTCCACTCAAAGTATATTCTTTCCGTAATTTAATAACAATAAAACATTTTTTATTAACACGCCAATCCATTTGTGATATGTAATTTTATTTTGCGATAGCTCTATTAAAATGATTACTTCCTCAAATATAAATGTTAATCGGACGACTTCATACATTTGTATGAAATGCAACGAATGTGTCAGGTGATCGGACAAGCCATTAAAGTTTGTACCTGATCGGTTAAGAGCAGGTATCTTCTCCGTCTTGTTTCTTTCTTTCTCTCGAGCTCGACTATCAAATGGGTGCACGCACCAGCAATGAAGAGGCACTTACGATTAGACTGTTTTTAGGTCCATTTACGCGATAGTCCACAAGTTAGTGCTACTCATAAATCGACAATAACAGAGTCTCTTTTGTTCGATAATTTCTTTCTCGAGAAACCTAAACGCGTTGCAGATAGAAAGACAATAAGAAATATGTTTCGTGCTCAGAAAAATTTTTTCCATCTTTCGTCACGTCCACTTGTAAAAATTCTTTCGAAATGTTCGAATGTTACGGATACGGACAGCTCGACAGTTAAGTTAAAGCGTAAATGAGAAATTATTGAAATGTCGCGATAAGCAAAAAAAAAGCCAGGAAAAATACTCTTTCTGAGGACCGAAAAATATGCGAAAAAAAAGGAAGAAAGTAAAAATTACAAAACCTATTAACGCATGCGAAAAATTCGCGATTCCTAATTGCCTCGTAACTTGAGCGTTAATTTAAAAAACGCTAAAAAGTCTCTGCTGAATGTTAAATTATTTAAGAAAACATAATATACTACTTTTCTCATTGCAATGGAAAATGACTGATAATACGGTTAAACTCGGTCAAGTAAAGAATAGAATATTCGATTCTAACGTATATTTTCTACGGAGAAATAAAAACAAATGTTAATGTAAGATATTCCCACTTTGTTAACAAAATGTACATTTATATTGGTTGGAATATTTGCGTTGCCGATCTGTTTCCGATACATAATGCATTTAAGCGAAATATTTAAAACGAACTGCAGTTAAAAATAAATTAAGCTTAAAATTTAAATGTTAAAATTTTAAATAAAGATTGTAAGAAATAAGTCTTATTATATAATGAATTATATAAAATATATAAAATAAATCATGTAACATTATTGAAATCGAGATAAAATAATGATGAGGAAACAATAAAATTATTATCTCTTCGTATTACTCGTTAATCATAAATAATCCTGTTTGTTTCGCTAACAAAGCAATTTGACACACTTATTCGATAAATTGAACGTGTTTTTCTACCGCCGAAGTGGGAAAACAATTAATATAACGATCGGCCACCAACGTAACATCTACACGAAAGGAATCGACAAGGCGCAGCATTTCGCGCGAAACTTAGAACAGCACGAGCGGAGGCGATCGCCGATCGCAGATAGCAATTACCGCGAGCGAACGAACACGATTAATCACCTCACGTTAATCATAGCAACTTAGTACGGTTTTCGAGTTTTAATTCGACGATATAGACCGAGCGAGCCGAGTGAATTACTGTATTGCCGAGTTAGAAACAATCCACCATGATTTAATCCTCAGTAGATATTGCCATCCTCATAATTTTGAAACTATATTCTATGTTAGAATTGAAATATAAATTGAGAAGACTTTAATAAGTGAAACAAATTGAAGATATATTTGTCCTGAATCATGTCTGAAAATATAAAGAAAGCAGAGAATAATTTCAAGTAGAAAAACGCAAAAGCGATACATCTAATATAACACTTTAGTATAACATTAGTGGTGATGGACGCGCGCTATTAAGCTATCTGAGCCAAATTATCACAACGTAACGAATAAGATATGAAAATTATTTGCTAATTTTTTGCTTTAGTTTTTAAAAAGTTACAAGAGGCCAATATTAAGTAACTTTTTAAAAAGTGAAGCAAAAAATAGCAAAACATTTTCATGTCTTATTGATTACGTTCTGATAATTTGGCTCAGACAGCATCGCGGAAAAGGGGCAACAATACTTCGAATCTTTCGAGTATCGATTTAACACGCTTTTAAAAGTGGATTAATATTATTTGCCCAGTGAATTCTACATGTTTTATTTTTTATGATAAAATTTTCGTTATTATAAGCATAAATGAAAAAATATTACATAATATAACTAAATAAAATTATATTTTCAAAAAGAATATATTAAAAATTAATTGCGCGTTTTACATTGCTAGCTATTTAAGTGATTCAAAATTTTATATTAATTCTAGTATTTATCTTTTTATAACCGTCTTAAAAAAATTCGACAAAACTTACTTGTGACCATCAGGTCGTCACTGAAAATTATGGGTAGGTGCCGATCAAAAATTATTCTGATACGATATTGAATAATTGAAATAAATACTGTAGAATAAAAATAAGATTATTCCGATAAAATCTAATTTACTGTTTCTGCACCGTGTATCTACGAATTAATTATTTTGCCCACTAACGCACGATGTCAGAAGATGAAAGATAACTCGCTCGCGCACTTCCATTTGCCTTGAAAGAGCCTTGAAGAAAAAAAAAAGTGGGTGGTCTTGATTTATCCTCATTTCGGGGGACGTACAATCGCACTTGATGAGTGCCGTACCGCGAGAGCCTCGTGTTAAGATTCTTAATGACGATATCGGCCAATATGGTTATGTCCTACCGGGTCGCCGAACTCGGCCTTAATGGATTCCCCGAACTCCGGCTCGCATGATTAATTTCGCATCGACGGCGCGACGACGAAACGGAGAAACAACGCCGCGGCAGCTCGGCAGCGATTTGGATTTCCGAGGCACTCATCGGATACACTTATCGTAACGTCCCGGCGCGGCGTCGCCTTGTTAATAACGAATATCTCTCCAATATCCTTCGCGACCTCGATGGCCGACTAGTCGTTTCTTATCTCGGTGCTCTGGCCGATCTCGGCGACGCGCGATTCTTCCACGAATCCTCGCTCCTCGAGGACGCCACACTCGCAGAATTAAAAAAAAAATAAATTTCTCTCGCGGTGCACAAAAATTCTCTCAAAAATGTAGTAGCAATCAAGATTTAAAATTACTAATGCCTACAATAATTTCTCAAGTTATTTATATATTGCTTATTAAATTGCAAGGTTTACAAATTGCAAAAGCATTCTAATTAAAGCATTAATCAAATGTTTTGAATCCTTGCTGATATCCCACGCGGACTGCACAGTGATCTGATAATCTGGGCGCCGAATGAAATAAAATTCGATAAGCCTATATATCTAACATTCTTTACGTAACCAGAGAAACACACTTATCGATCATTTTTATAGACTTCGATAACCAATTACGATAAATTTCCACCCCACCGAGTGCATTTCAGACGAGAGTGGCAAATGAGGATAAAGTAACACACCGTGGAAGACGGTAGCACGGTATCGGGAAGAAAAAGCGCAAATTAGCAACAAAAGAGAGAGAGAGAGAGAAAGAGAGTGCGCAGACGATGAAAGAGGGGGCGGACGTGTATCGCGTGCGGGATAATCAACGCGGGGCAACATTAATTATCGTTATCGGGGTCCTCAGTCTGAAGCGTCGTGTAACGAGAATGCGGTGCGCGGCGTGCGCGCCGCGTAGAGCGTACCGGCTACGCGAGTTACGCACGCAGGGGGGACTCAAAGGGGCCGATCGCGGCGGCTCCGCCCGCGCGATGTATATGCGTGCAACGCTCGCGCGCGTGCGATGCGTGCATCCGCGCCGCGCGGCACAGCGGCCCCGCGTGCACGTGAGATGCGGCGTGCGATACGCGCCGCTGGCTTTTACGAATCTATTTGCGCGCGTACGGCGCGTCACGGACGGACGCGAGACGGACGCGGTTATCGGGCACGAGAGAGGCGCGCTGATAGCGTTTCGACAGCGATCGCGACATTATTTTACGTGTATTGTTAGCGGAACGCTGAATCTCCAATGTCAGATTGATCTTAGAGTTTCTTATAGAATTGGAAAAAAATGAAAAGTTCAACCGAGATTAAAGTTAATCTGCATTGGTAGAAATGCATATAAAATGTATGGAAGATTCAAATATATACCGTTTTGCCCAACTAGAAGACTATAAAATAAAAATATAATCGATGACAAAAAATTACTGTTGATAATATCTAAACTTAAAAAAATTTTTTTTAAAAAGTTAATATATCCGAGACTGAAAAACTAACGGAAGAACAATGCCAGTCTCACATCAATCGGATTTCAAAGGCATGAATCTCACAGACTAATAAGAAATTTCGTTTTAATAATCAAACTATGACTGGTACATCGAGCCCCAATTTCGTTTTTAATAATACATGCAGGAATGTGTGATTCTTCTTAGAAACATCAATAACGGTAACACTGAAAAGCAACAGCACGAACCGTTCGATCAATGATCAATCTATAACGTGATTGACAGCGTGTAATTATCGGGTCGGCTTAGCAAAGCAATTAAAAGCCAATCTAGATTGTCTTTCATTTGCATCGTCACCGTCTCGTGACTGTGACACAGTCGGCGCTCAGCGTTCGCCTCATCATTTGGCAATTGGTTCCAGGCGTGACAGGAGTTCTTGCTTTCGTCAGATGCTATTTGTCGCGGTTGAGGGTTCTTCCATCGTGTCTTAGAACAGCGAGACGAAATCATTTTGCGATATCGCAAAATAATAAAATAAAGGAATCCAAGAGGAAAATAGTATAACGCGGGCCTCATTGTACGTTAAAATGGAAATAATCGCAACGACGAGCGAAGAAACGGTTGTTCCTAATTGTTTCAGCATACCGTGCTGTTAAGATAAGATTTCTTTTCAAAAAACGCTCTTTTATTTCCTGCTGGCTCATGTTCTGTCGCGCAGGAAGCTATTGGAAGTAACCGGGGTCATTTGTTCCGAACGATAAAATTACGATACGTCCGTCGGTTGTCGCCGGGGGACCAGATCCAGTCGGCCCGTCCGTCGTGGATCGCGCTACGACGCGATGACCACTTAAACGCCCAAATGGACTCGACTTTATGCACGGAGATAATTTCATGATGATTTACTGACCGTCCCCCCGAAAAGCTCGCACTCCAATGGGCGAGCTGCTTTCTTTCGTCGCGACGCGATAAAAGTGCGCCTCGCTGCAGCGTGTGTCACGGTGACGAGTCACTAATTAGTCGGGGAATGCTAAACCGCTAACTGTCGTGCCCGTTTTGCATTACGTCGCCAGGAAGATGCAATGAACGACAGTGACATTGTTATTTTCGCCGATAGGCAGAGAGACAGTTTCATAAATTTAATGTTTATGAAATATATGAAAATTTTAAAGAAAATATGCATGAGCTTGATATAAAAAATATGATACGCCATATAAACTTAATATAATTAGTGTATATATATCACATTATAATTTTTTAAACATATATATTAATATAAACCTTTTTAGCCATTTCAACTTTTTATTACGTCAAACTAAAAGTATATAAATTATTTTCAAATTTATTTAATAATTTTATTGATTAAATGCAATTGAAAGTGCGATCATGTAATAATTAAAATTGCACGTGTGTCTTTGATTTTTATTTACTCGCAATTTCTGAAAATTGTAACGAAAGCTGTGTCATCTTGTCAACGTAAAACACCAGTTTACGGTCAATTAAGTATAATTATACCTTCGATTAATCGAATGTTCGTAAAATTCTCATTTTCTTCACGAGATATAATCGAGAATGCCGATCGAGTCTGACATACCTTTGGAATTGGTACGACATGGAAACACCTACTTACATTCTTCCTTTTGTCGATAATCGGTAAGATAATTATTGTAATGTGCTCTGCGTGTCACCATACGTGAAACTTTTCTCATGAGCGAGGAATATAAACGCCATTCCTGCGATCAATAAGAGTAAAAGAAATTGTACATTAAAATAGCTGCCCTTGAGTTTCAGCAAAACTTTCTGACTTTAATGGTTTCATGTGTTCGTTTGAGAATAAACGTCACATCGGTAATTCTTCAAGTTTTTGCAAAGATAAAGATTTTCTACAAAAAAAAAAAGAAACAGAGTTTATAATTAAATTTCTATTCTTACTTGTGCCGTAATATTTCGTTCTTTTAATGTATATTTTTTGCGACAAAAGAATATTACAATAATAATTATGATAATAATTATAATGCAATTTCTCGAAAGAGATGGATGAACGCTAACGAGACAAAGCAAAGATTACCGTAAATTCAAGCACGGTGGATGAGAATCACGGTATCTCCTTATTAATTTTAATCAAACGAATTTGCCTTTCAAGAAACGCCCTCCTTTTTACACGCGAACGAGACAATTTCGATTTCGAAACTCGACGCTCGTGAGCGTCGAAACGAAATAAGATACACTGACGCGTCTCGTTAGACGTCGTTCGTCCATTATCAATGCCCCTCGCATTAGCATAAGTCCAACGGCTGACCGCAGCGCAGCCGTGAAAACGGGAAGAATTTATTCCGCGATTCGACCATAGCAAATTATTCGCAAAATTAAGATAACGCGTTTTCTTGCCATTCGTCGGCCTGCCTATCTCTCGCGGGGTTTCGCAAATAAATAGTGCCGTTTGTAAAAAAAAAAGGGGGAAAAAAATTCAATTTCGGTTTTCGCAACGGTGACCGTTAGCCGACGGCGAGTTATCGCTCCGTCGTCACGTTGCTAAGGTTTCTGAAACTGTACTGCCTTTATTAAAAGAATGTAAAAAAGAATAACGGCCGCTCGTCATCGTGTCTAATTGTCTGCGGTAATGACTAGGTGCAGCGACCGGCGTAGTGCACTAAAACCTATCCGTCCGTTAAATGAAACTGCGTAAAACGGCAACAGAACGGGACGGAGAGTTATTTCTCATCGATGGCAGGAGCCCAATTCCGCGGCGAATGCTCCCTCCGCTTAAAAATCTACCTCGGGCGGAAGAGTGCCACCACCTTTGTAACGCTAAAACGCGCGACTAATCTTACATAATAGACCCTCTGGTCACGTCTTTATCGTTCTTTTATCAGAGATAGGAAGATAATGGCGAACATAATGCACAATATATATTCCTACGTAAGAACTTTCTCTTGCGAGAGAAAATTTTTGACTAGCCAAAAAAATCATTTCACACACCCACACACACACAATTAAGCGTTTACTGAAAAAAATTCCAGTTGAAAACGGACGAATCAGAAAATCTTGTATTATAATAGGAATTCTGGTTATTATAAATTATTAGGTATTGAATTCTATTATAATAACCAGAATATTTGATCAATCCTACAAGAATTTTCTGATTCGTCCGTTTTTAACCAGAATTCTTTTTCAGTGTTCAATAGAAATACTTTATACACGGGCAATTCTATAAAT
>VBVQ01004900.1:0-13322 GCA_011636635.1 Tetramorium simillimum | reverse complement strand
TTTCTATACATTACGGTTTTACTATTAAGAATTTTTAAAAACAAGAGATTTAATAAATATACACTTTATTTCAAAGATATTTTTATAGAAAAATAAATGTAAAAGTTTAAACTAGAATGACGAAAATATAACTTCTACGGTAAAAAAAATTTGTTTCAAGTAGTTTTGCTAAGCAAATATTTTATTATCTTTTCACGATAGTAAGAGTTTTTAAATATTTTTACCTGATGTATCATTATGTCCATGATGATATACAGCAAATATGCAAAGCACAGCGTTACGCTCGTAGATGAAAATGCATTAATCATTATGTCATAACGTATATTCTTTCAACATAGTCACTACAATTAACATGTTATTTTACGCTAAGTCCATATGCAGCACATTCACGCTCGTATCGAGCAATTTGATATTCGCTATTTGATATGATGTCCAGAGCAATATGCAATCCACCATAATTATCCAGCTTTGCATAATAATTAAGAGCTAACAATTCACGGGACAAATACTGCTACGACTAATACTGCATCTAATCATTACAAAAGCACTTGTTATATAATACTATACCTGATCGATTAACGCACTTTCTCTCACATATGCATTGAAATCGCCGATGCCGAGACCACAGTTAGTAATTTTGTCGATTTTGTTGCACAGAATCTAATTTTTGTTTATTGTTGGATAAACAGTAATTATGTTCAAAAAGATTATGTTTATGTAGAAATAATTAAAATATAAATACTCACACATACTGGTAATAATATATTTATAATTTGCGTGACTTTTCAGGCTATGCCATTAGTACATTTTTTATGCTATCTGAGAAAGAAACTAATCAAAATTATTTTACTAGTTGACTGAATTCGCAGCATAAATATTGTCGTGTCCTATATCGAGAGCATTATAATTGCATTTGTATTATATCGATCAATTAAACTTACTTTCTCTGGTTTCAACGCATATTAATTAAGCATACGATACATTCAACGATTCTCCAATACAGCGGGACAATATTATAATTTGTACCTAGTTTATTTATTTGTTGTCCATTCGTTTTTCCGTGACCCCGATAACAAACAGATAAAATTTTAATAATATTTGCATAAATGTAATCGAAGCTGCTCTCTTGCAAAGAGATAAAAATTTTCCGTGACGTTCGCAAAAACAAATCTCATTCCGGCCAACGTTTCGATGGAATTGATAATTTCGATATACCTACCGTGTATATGTCACATTGAAATTAATTCGACATACTTGAGTGATAAAACATACCTCGAATCGGTATACAGCGGTTATTGACATGCGTTACATATTTCGGTAAATGATATATAAACGATTCGTTCGCATTTGACATGACAGGAACTGATTATACCGGAATGTACCGAGTGCTCTGTTTTGTCGCGTGGCCGATAATCGTTCGTTGAAGCAAATTGATACGGAATGTTGATCGCATTCCCCGCAAAAGTAATACAAGTTTATCACTTGTTGTTGACACGAAAACTATATTGATTGGCGCTCGTGAATTTTGAATTCCCGCTGGAATTGAGAAACGCAGTTTCAATGCCTGCATGTTATACGAATTAACAGAAATGTTGCAGTATGATTGTATGAAAGACTGAATTCTAGGAAATACATTCATTATATAAAATTAATAAAAGTGAGACAGGATAAAATGTAGAGATCTTTCAAATAGAGAACAAATTAAAAAATCTAAGAGAGAAATATTAATTTATGTGAGAAAAAATTTATTTATATTAATAGTACCGTCTCTTGAGTAACCCATAAAATGAGTTTATGTTAATAAATATGCGTAGATAAGTATACTGATGTACATACATATGACGAGATCTTAACTTTTTTAAATGATTTTTTTATGATTTCTTTGACAACGTTGAAGTCAGAAAGAATTTGATTGAATACTAGGTTTTTTCCATAATATTTTAATTTGTTTAGCTTTGAACTTTTCTGAATTTTGGAATTAAAGCTTTAAGACAAAACTTACAATTTAAATATAAGAATATGAATATAAGAAATAAAATCTAATTGTAAAATATTCTCTACATCTGTATTTATTTTCCTTATGTCATACTTTATACGTATTCATACGAAAAAATATATAAAGGGCTCATAAATTTCTTTCTTTTAAAAAAGGAAAAGACATTATACTAGAACAATGCGATGGATTCGAGCAATTTAAATATTGCATTTGAAAACGAAAACTTTCGGCATTATTTGCACTTTTCGACAGCAGAAACGTCACTTGTAGTAATCACGAAAAACATTGAAAACTGTTTACAATACGCTATATTTAAATTTTTCAAATTTATCCCATTCGTTGTTGAAATATACTTTTTTTCTTTGCTAAAAAAAACATATATATACTTTGTCTCAAATTTTATATTGCACATTAATTATATGCAAAAGTTTTACGTGTATCAACAAAATATTCGCATTAAATAAGTCGTTATTACAATATTTATTGTAATAAGTCGCTATTACTCTAACTGTAAGTCATATTCGCAAGTCGCATGAAATCACAACAATACTCGTAGCGTTAAGATTGAAGTACGTCTTAATCTCATAGAAATCTCATGGCCATATCTATCAGAATTTGCTTGTCGATAAAATTGTCGAATTGGAATGAGCAATCATTGAATCATTAAATTTCATGGATGCATAAATCGGGTAAATGCCGCGTTCTCGTTTTGCTTCTTTTCTTCGTCCTGGCAATTTTTTCTCGGAATTACGCTTAAATTCGTCATAAATTCGCGATATTTTCATAAGAGACGTTGAGCTAAATGTAAGATAAGATCCAGCTTTCGAGTAAAATTTTTCTATTGCATTCTTTTCCTTCTTTTTTTTCTCTTACCGCGATCTGATCGGTCACAGAAACAGGTGGCTCGTTTCGATTCTATCTAACCTTCAGTGTCGTTTTTAGTGCCGCTCATACACTGAATGAATATAAGCTATTGATTCTTGACATCAACGAAAGAATTGGAAAAAAATAGAAGAAAAATAGAAAATAATTTATTATTTTTGATATTTAATACTTTCTTTAGTAAAAATTTCATTGTTGCAATTTCTTTCAGTTTTAATATTACATATTTTCACAATTCGCGGATATTATAAATTCATTGAAAAACCATTTTGAAATTAAAAAAAGACATTATATTATTTACAATGTAAGACTTAATTCACAATGCTATTCATCTTCAGTTACAAAAAGAATGTAACTTTGATATTATAATTCCGGATTATTATATTTTTATTTTATGTGATACATAAAATTGAAGATATAAATGTTGTTTTTTTACATTTGTGTTTGATTGTATTTGATACATGTAAAATATTTGAAAATATTTTGATTAGATTAACAATGACGTAAAACAAAAACATGGATTTTCCACCGTTGTAATACTGAAATGTATTACAGTGGTAGACGAAAAAAGTTGATAAAACAATTGATGCTCTGTACAATGGCCAGTGAATAAAGAATTTGTTATACAACTACGTGAGTACAATGTAAAAGTATCGAAATATTATAAAATAAATGTACTGTATTATTTAGAAAACATGGTTGAAAATATTTGACGCAATAACACGGTATTTTCTGCAACATTTTATAATAACCCGTTATTCGATTGTATTTATAGAAAAATGATTGATTCGATAATACGAATTCATGTCGCTATTATCTTTTACTCATTTAGCTAACTGCGATGGAGAGCCTCTTTTATCGTTCACATCTAAGATTCCATAAAAATGGAAATTTGCCAGGCGCACTTATGGTACAAGGCCAATCGATGCCACAAAAATCGTATGCACTATGCGCGAATTTTTCACACACCCGGTTACTACGACATAAAATACAAATTGCTGCTTTCGCCGGTCGATGTATCACGCGGGCGCACCGTTTTAATATTCAAACCCATCTAGTACGCCAGAAAATTTAATTTCCTATCTTATACATTTCTTCCGGAAGATATACGATATAAATGTATCATCGCGCGAAAGAATAGAATTTCGCTACGAGAGAATGCAAAAGTCGTTGTGGACGCAGATGACATAAATTTCGTACCGCATTCCCGCAGTATTCGCAGTAGATACAGTAAATAAAAAGGTATCTGTTAAGAAAACAATGTCTGGAAAAAGGAAGGAATATAATAGTTTTCCGATCTACATCCGCGTGAACCTTATCGATTCAATCCTTGCAAACAATGAAAGTTTATTCAAATAATTAATATCGATAATGGTATACATAGAATCAATATACCAAATATATAAATAATTTTAAAATGTCAAAATTTAAATTCTAATGTTATAATTTAAAATGTCATACAATTAATAATTTTCTACTGATGCAACGTTTAACAGAAGATAATCAATTTATCGAACTACGCTTTTGAAATTATTTCGGTTTGATTTATCGCGAAGTGTTACAGAGAAAAGTAAACTTTCTCCGGAAATGCAAGGCCGAATTGAAAGAAAACAATCCGTGGAAATTTCTACCCCTCTACTCTGAAGGATCGTGATAATCTACTTTAGGAAAACAATTAAAAGAGAAAACATGCGGAGCTCAAATCAAAGCTGTGAACTGTTTCAGTGATTTCTAGTGACCACTTATCGAATCTTCCGAAAACAAGTCTTGATTAAGTAATCCTTAAATGTAGAAGAAAATTATAATGAAAGCAATTACTTGAATAAGAGAGAGGTTTTCAAAAAATTTTGCTTAAATTGTGTATGAAATATATATTTATGCCAATTTGTAAGAAAGTGAAAAAAGTTTTTGTTCTTTTATTTTTACCGGTTAATACCAAAAATGGTTTTCTCATTTATCACAATTTTTTATATGTGTTTAAACTATAAATATAAAGTACACATATAAACATATATATGTAAAAGTACGCTAATTTAATTGGTTTTTCTTCTCGTGAACTCCACGCAGTTACAATTTTATAAAAGAAAATATCAACGTAAACTTTTCACATTGATAACTTATTTTTTTCATTTGCTGTGCCATACGTCAAATACTGAAATGTCAAGTTGTAGATATGCTTGTCGAGAATATCACATGCGATATATAATCATATTTGCCGCTTTAGAAAACCGAGTCTTAAAAAGGATAGCGAAGAGCATCAAATAGGGACGTTTATTACTCCATATTATCCTCCAGAGATACTTTTCAGTATCGATTCGTGCGATTATGCAAAATTTCTTTCCTTATATCTTCTCATCCCCAGCGTCGCGTTTTGCGAGCAATTTCGGATTACATTTTTAAATCAGTTTTTATGTCAAATTGATAAATATGATGAATTCGACAGAAGCCTTACGCGAGATAATAAAGAATAATCTTCTATCGTATTAACTCGTTTTTCTACCAAACATGAAAAATTACCATTCATCATTGTAAAACCATCATTGTAACGCACAAAATTATATATAAAATAATCGCATTAATTCTATTATTTTATTGACTGTGAATATGATTTTATGTGAAAACAATATTGCATTTCTGCAGTAATACGGAAAATTGCAATCATGTAGCAAAAGCTTTTTTACATATTGCGGGGTATTAATAAAAATATATTTGTTTAATATTTTATCGCAGTATTACAAACCAGTAGATCGCTATCGCGTAAATAATGTGGTTCTTGCGGTTTGTTGAATACAGGATTAACGTTTAACCACTGACGCGTCACCGAATCATATTACATGGAATTGGTCATCGACACCGCTTTTGGTTTTTATTTATTTTTTTTTTTTTGCGAGTCAATTGAAACAGTCGGTCGGACGTAGCCAGTGCCCGAATAAAGAATCTCGTCGTGGCATAAATCCGGGTGAAAAAGGTCGGATAGGCGATCGATTCACCTCGAGGATTTTCACCGCTGGCGAGAATGTCTCGCGGAAGAGCGAAATCGTCCGCGATATCGACGCCTGCACTCCACATCTTACTTCACCGATGCTCACGTAGATCCTGATAAACCGATACACTTGAGAGGAACTCTACACGAAAATAGTGTAAAGGAGTTATTGATTTTTCTCTATGCGGCAACGTGTGTCCGTTTCAGTCGTCGGACGATGAAATAGGAAAATTAAATGTTTGTTTCATACGTTGCAGGCGGCTTGGCATCTAGCAGATAAACAAACGAGAAACACAAACGTTTGAATGGCCGTTATTGCCGGCTACGTTCTGCAAACGTAAATTTCTGACGAGTGTTACGGCAAAAAATTGCTCCAACGCCGAAATGCAAGAATTTGCGATAATATTAAAAAATGTACGGCTAATGTTAAAATGGAAATTTACATTGATAATTTAGTTACGTGTTTAACATACGTATACATTAATATTTACAATTTTATTGGGATTTTCCGAGCAAATGTAAAATTCACACGAGTGGCTTCACGATTTCTCTTAAATTAATCCCTTTTTCCGGTTTCGCGCGCTCGCAATATATAATATAGCAAATATAAATAAAACAAATCGCTCAATAATATTTTGATCGGTATCACAATCCTTTGAAGGAAGATGATGATAAATTTTCATCCTCTTTAATAATTCATCCCTTCTAAAATTTCACGGTTTATTACAACATCTCGAATCCTATATAGCGTAAAAGCATTAAAGCAAATAGCAGGATCAAATGGAAAAACATCTTTCGCCACTTGAAGCAAAATATTCTTCTTCGTGCAGTTCGACGTAGAAAATACCGCTTTGCCGACATCGACCAATATTTATTATACGCTTGCGTGTTTACTTTACCGTATACTCCATGAACACTATCCTACCCAAAGTTTTGATTAGAACCAGAATGTCAGGTCGGAATCCCAGTTTCGCTGGGAATGACTCGCAACAGTGAGGAAGGGCTCCGCTTTAGTTTGTTCATGGACTTGATTTGTCACTTCTCGCCCTGTTCTATCTGGTATATAAAAGGGCACTTAGAGCCGACAAGCGTATTTCGTCCTCCGTGAATATCACTTGACGATATCTCGAAATCTTTTCGTGTGTATATTGTACGGATCGGCTCTATTAATATAACTGTCGAGATCGATTTGTGAGAAACGTGAGTCCTCGCTTTTTCTTTTTTCCGAAAAAGAATGTACGCGATACATTTTCGGAACGATCTTTACAAATGATCTCGCGCTGTGGGTGAATTAGCTTCAATAGAGGTACCGCATCCGATTAATGCTGTTGACATAAAGTGTCCACTCGTATCTCTGTAGCGCGTTGCAAACGAGCACTATACCAGTCCGGAGTGCACTATCGATCTGTCCTAAACGCGTTCGGCGTGTCAACGATGAGAGGTATGGCAATTAATTGCTCCTAGCAATCTCGATAATTGTGTTAGTCTGGGAATAAGACGTATACACCAATATGCTTATAATTAAAGAGAAGTTATTGGTGACTGAAGACGATAAACTTATCTCGCCACGGATGGAGCATATCGATCAATATTATTATTATACATTATTAAAAGAATTATTTCTACAATTTATAACCGTCTGAAAATGCAAGTGTACATCCGACGTGAAATATACATACATACGCGTGAACATAATTGCCTGCAGTAGAAGCGTTCTGTCCTTGCAAAACTCCATTCAACTCGAACAAGGAACAGTTCCGTTTCCCTGCATTAAACGCCACACAGAATCGTGAAAATTGCCAGTTAGCCGACGAACGGGCGGACGTAAGTTCCGTGTAGTGAACCGATGGCATGGCCGAGTTGTGTACATCGAGCAAGAACTCGCGGTTCCAACTCGCCCAACTCCGTTTATAGTTCGGTTGCTTCCCGGCTGCATCACTAGACGGTACAACTTTACGACTGGCCAAACACCTGCGGAAACGAGCTACGTCTCTCGAATGAGAAAGTAATTCCGCTTTCTGACTTCTGCGCTCGATTCACCGAGTTGTCAACTCCAAGTTTCGAACGATATATAAAATCTCGGTTTCATTATTGCAGCATTCGGTAGCATGCAGGTTTAAGCTTAAATCAGTTTCCTTTATTGTAGCGGTTGTAAATTGGGGAAAACAAAGCGGTACACATGAGAAAATTGTTGTGGATAAACTAAAGAAATTTATATTTCAAGAGAAATATATTATAACTATAAAAATATGAGAAAATGATATTCTCATATAATAATATTCTTTCTGAAGTAACAGAAGGTAGAAAAGATTAAGCTCAAATTACAACACAATTTCTTTAATTTATTAGAAATATAGTTTTAAAGAAAGAAATTTTATATTAATTTTATTAATTTTATTAAATTTTATTAATTTGTATATAATTTTTTAAATATGTGATATATCAGTTGTAATTATATTAAATTACAATTATGCTAATATTAGAGTCATATATCATAATTTAAATTTTTTTACAAATTCTATCTTCAATAGTAGTAAAGATTTCATCGTTGCGTAATAATGTATAAGTTATCGATTAAACCTCATAACTCGGTTTCTTCTTTTCTGTCACGGTTGCGAATGAAATAATGAGACATTTTTCCTCCTTTGGAGAAAAACGAGAAATGAACGAATATTCAGTAAAATATATGATTGATACTCTAAGAATTCATTACGAAAATAGTTCCTTGTATGCGGTTATTCATTCTGACACATATTTTTCGAATAATTGGAGATAAAAATTTTAAGAAATCTTTATGCGTTATATCCATCAATGGTATAATAAGCAAATCCATTAACAATTTAACAACATATCACATGGAAAAATTTAAACATTTGAATTGCATTTCAAATTATTTTTAGCGTAACAAAAGTTTCAGTCAAATGATAGAAACATTATTAGATGCTGGTAACAGCATCCCTTGAACGAAAGTAATTTAGAATTCAGGCTTTCATGCTAAACTTACTCTGCCGAACTTGCGTATATTACACATATGCGATAACTTTATCTAACAAAGTCATGTTAGCACAATTAGATTTGCAAGGAAATATTCACCGTTATATCACCCATCAATACCATTATACTGTTCTTAGTTAGTTAAACTGAAAGGATAACATCATATCCTAAACGGGAATTTGATAAGTTATTTATTATTTTGATTATTAAAGAAATGCATATTAAATTTTATATATTTTTCAACCATAGTTTTAATAAATTTTATAGATAACCTGAAACGATATTACACATAGATTGAAGTGGCAATATTATTTCAGCTTATACATAAGTTGACATTAATGTGTACATGTGCATTAGCGTGTGTTCTATCTAAAGCCGCAATTGCAATGGTTTCATGTTAGTAACCGATTGATTGCAAATATTGATAAATACATATTACGATGTCGCAGTATTTATAATCGGTCTTAAATATTTTCACTTTTTCACGAGTTTCATTCACACATAAGAATCTTGTTCTATTTCTGCAAACTAAAATTTTCACATCATTATAATTTTTATCAAAGTAAATAATTATTATATACTTATACATGAAACTAAATAATGTTTATTTAATTAAATATTTTTATGAAAATGCATTTTTGAAATTTATCAATTTTCGAAATTATTGTACATTGTCTGTCTCTTTTCTATCATGCGCATTTTTATTTATTTCTATAAATATTATCGAATTAAGTATATAAAGTTAAGAGAGAAACAAAAAAGAGGCAATATTGACCTGACCCTTGATAAGTTGACGCGTTTACTACCACCAAGGGATACGCGTATAACAAAATTGAAGCAAACCAGAACTGTTCTATCAACCGTTACGCAGCCAAGCACTATCCCTTGTAGGAACAAGAATTTTTTATCACGTTCCACGCTATTATCGTTTCGCCCTCCATTTTCCCTCAAGAACAGAGTTAGTCCTTTCCCTGAGTAGACTTCTTGCAAATTTACACGTATAGAGTGTGTAGTCACTCACCCCCGATACATATTTCTATCGTTATTTATGAGACAAAAAATATATATACAGGATGTATCAAAATTCGCGATAAATATTTTAATGGCACAAGTTCTTTGTAACATTTTAAGACGAAGAAAGTTCAACTACAAAAATACCGAGGCTATAATAGTTTTCAAATGGAAATGGTTTTGATACACCCTGTATATTAAACATTCATTATAATATCAAAAATTAGCAATTTATTTTCAAAAATTTAAAGCTCGATTAAATAACTTATAGATATATAAATATATAGAAACAATTGGAGAGGAAAATATGTTTAAAAACTTGCACTTAAAAAAATACACAAACAACTGCACTATAACTATTAGCGTCTTTCATTGGAAAAAACCCGCTGGCACTCAGTGCCCCCAGTTTTCGAGTTTTTTGTTCTTTCTCAGAACATGCTCACTAAAACTACCAATGAAATACGCCTCATGCACTCACAATCAGTGCTGTCAGTGCAAGCGAGTTTTTTCCAATGGAAAACACTATATAATTTCACTGATAGTTAACATTTTATTTTATATACAGTTAATAGAGTTGCATACTTTCATATTCTGTAAAATGAAATTCATATTTCTTTTCTTTTCTTTTTGTAAACAAGAAAAGAAATTGATCTTGTTCATTTGATCTTTTTTCTAATTACTTTCTTAATTAATTTGAATTGTAATTTATGTGAATGTTAATAGTTTGTCACATAGCTACATGTAGCGATGTAGATTGAGGAAACGCGGCGAAGCGTATCGCAATAAATCACATAAAACCGCGAATTTAGTTCTGTAATTTTAAAGTTTCGCAGTAATGCGAAATCTGGATGATGGATTATTTCTATAAGACGATAAATTTTTCGAACTCTTGCTTGACTGGTAACCGGTGATATACTTTTGCTTCTATAGTCAATTTCAACAAATTTGTTATATGATTATATTCCCGTGCAAGTATTTGTGAAACAACGAAGCTACGTGACTTTTATTAAATACCGGAAAACAAAATAATTTTTTATGAACATGAATATTATTTTCCATTTTTTATAACAAGACAAAAATCAATTTTTTTTAATTGCATACGTTGGTTTGTATCTTGAAAAATGTTTTGTATTTTTATTAATTTAATTTTAATTTATTGTTTACTATTATATAGAAATATTAATTAAATTTCTCTCTTAATATTGTATATCATTTTGATATGAGATAAGTTTAAAACAAATCAGGAATATATTCTCAGGTATAATACTCTTTGAAAAGAGCTGGAATATTTGAAAAAACGAGCAATTGCGAAACGACAATTGTACTAGAATTTAGTGCTAATTATATGCATTACTTCGAAGATATGATTATTTAAAATGAGGAGAAAAGCATTTTCCACATTTTTTGGCATTCCACGAATAATCAACCACGTCCATTCTAATTCTTGTTGATAGCACATACGTTATTATTTTATGATTAAGTCCGCACTTCCACTGATTGTGAGATATAAGCCATACACAACATTGCTTCCTCATAATTTATTTAAACACTGTTGCACCACACGTGCGGAAGCTACGGCCAACAAAGATGAATTAAGCAGCAAATATCGCTTAGGTTCGACGAATTTATGCCAGCAGCAATCATTATGCAGCGTTGTAACCAGGAGGTAACGTACGGTATTATTATATGCAAGGATGTTAGGCGGATACGCTGTGAATGCCTGCGGGATATCGTCGGCAATATCGACATATCTGAATCGCGTCTATACCTAGATATTTCCAGGATATACCAGATTATGTTACCTCCCTGTTGCCAGGCTGTATGCTGCAATATCCTGAGATTCCTGCATGTTCATGTGAGAAAATAGAAATCGCGAATATACGTATGGAGATTGAAATGTTCTTTAGGAATAATAATAAATATTATCTATTTATAAATTAATATATATGCACACATGTACATGTATGTACATGTATAATATCTGACGTTAATTTTTCTTGTGAAAAAAAAATTAAATTGTAAAAGTTTATAAAAGTAAAAAGTTTATAATTTAATTGTGATAGTATGTTAATATTCTCGGGCGTTTAATATTTACGGATTTTTTATCGTTCTATTCATTGATATCATTGTCTCGACAACTGCATTATACTGATCTGGTGATTATGATGCACGAGTGCAGGATCCTAAAAAAAGTAATCCCAAGCCAGACGGATCCCGCGCAGCATTCCACCCATAAATTATGTCCGAAGCAAAGATTCATGCGCGGTAAATGCAAAATACCAATATTCCAGGGAATCCGAGGAAAGTTACGTATATGGCGCGATAGCGAAGTTACGTCTTGTTAAGAAGCTACAATGTTAACGCGATTGATGTGTTCTTAACGAAACGGGCCGTGGAGCAAGTTTAAGAAACTTTAAATAAGTTCGGAAGTCAAGATGCGTAGGCAAAGTTACGGTGGATTGAAGAAAATTTAGTGCCTACTATAGACGCGGCTTTAACTGCAACTTAGCCATCCCCGTCCTTCGAGTAGTTTGATTAAATTAATAAGCGGATTACGTGCGTAACAGTAAGGTCGGCTAGCGTAAAATAGATACGCAATTTTCAGTTTATTTATATATCCGCGGTATATTTTAAGCGTTTCAGGGATCGCTCTTACAAGATGTTCAGTGAAGTTTTTTAAATATT
Organism: Tetramorium simillimum; assembly: GCA_011636635.1. Taxonomy (NCBI): domain Eukaryota; kingdom Metazoa; phylum Arthropoda; class Insecta; order Hymenoptera; family Formicidae; genus Tetramorium; species Tetramorium simillimum. Next base: position 771 of record VBVQ01004900.1, on the reverse strand, counting down.
ATAAAAAAGGCTGTCAGCAATCAATATCCGATATTATTGCAACAAAGGTTGCATTGCGATCGTTGTCAAGTGTGAAAAGGTTAAAGGAACACGTATTGCTCTTTGAAGAAAAGTTTCTATTCGACTGCGGAAAGAAGGAAGTGTTTAATTTATTTATCGTTCTTTAGCAGAAATGACGGTTCACTTTATCGTTGCAATCGTAAGCTATCTAGCAGCAGTATAAAATATAAAAAAACCGGAAACGATATTTCGCTGATGTATAAGAATTTTATTTTTTTATTTTTTAATATAATCTGAAATTCATGCCTTGTGATATAGAAAAATTTAATATTATGACATACATATGTACGAGATTAAGAGTATTATTTTTTCGAATATTTCGAATCTTTTTACACATACATACAGAATATTTTAAAATTAAAAATTAAAACTCATTAATTAAAATACATTTAATGAGACATATAGAACAATCTCGTAAAAATGTTATTTTAAAATTATCTTTTAGTTTATCATATAAATTTATGTAAATGGGAAATGTATTTTTTATTTAGATGAAAAAATAAATCATTTTTTTCGAGGAATTTTTATATTAAATGGAATACTGCAAAAATTAATTTATTTAATGTCATTAATGCTTATACATGTAGGGGAAACCCGTTTAAAGCGGATACCCCGGGCAAAGCGAATACTCTCCACTACTCCCAAATTATTCGTTGGCCGGTAGCCGCATTGTCATAGCAACTTTCGCCTGTTGCCGCTCAGTGCGCGGCA
>VBVQ01004898.1:0-13356 GCA_011636635.1 Tetramorium simillimum | reverse complement strand
ATTACTGAATACATTTCAGAAATTAATTTTGTAATTATTGTGAAACCTATTACAGCATAAAATTGTACTATTATAGTGAAATGTTGTGAATGTAAAGAAGCAATAATTGTATATTTATTACAAAAGTTTTTTATCTGGAGTCTTCATACGATATCTTGTATTTTATGCGATTTATTTTTTGCAGAATGACAGTTTCAAATGCGCGAGCGGCCATTGCATCGCGTCTTATCTTCGTTGCGACGGAGCGCGAGACTGCCGCGACATGAGCGACGAGATCAACTGCCCACCAAGGTATCCCGGAGGAAGGTACTGCCCGCAATCGCGATTCCAATGTGGCAACAACCTTTGCGTCTCGCTGAACGACATTTGCGACGGCACCGACGACTGCGGTGACAATTCCGACGAGAGTGCTACCATGTGCGGTGAGTTCATTGCCGATACTCTGACTTCTTTGAATATCAAGAGTGGAAAGACCAACTTTGCTGTCTCCTTTGCGTAGCGAACTTCCAATGCGACACGCACAGACGGTTCCAGTGCGCCAACCACAAGTGCATCGCCAGGTACCAGCTGTGCGACGGGATCGACAACTGCGGCGACGGCTCCGACGAGAACAACATGACGATGTGCGTGAAGCAGACCCGTCCGTGCGACCCGATCACGGAATACACCTGCGCGAACAAGAAGTGCATCGAGCATATGAAACTCTGCGATCTCGCGGACGACTGCGGGGATCAGTCGGACGAGTTGGGATGCCGTGAGTTTTATACCTCGTTTCCATCGCTCACATTCGACATTATCAATATCACCAGCTATGTTGCCTTTTCAGATCACAGTCAACTTTGCACGGACACCGACCGCGGCGGTTGCGCCCACGAGTGCCACAACATCGCCGACGGCGGCTACATCTGCACCTGCTATCCCGGTTACATAATCTCGCAGGACAACCGGAAGCACTGCGTGGACGTCGACGAGTGCCAGACCGGTAACCACCAGTGCTCTCACATCTGCACAAATCTGAACGGCACGTACGCCTGCTCCTGCCGGCAAGGTTTCCAACTGTCGGACAGACACAGTGGAGTGTGCCGCGCCGAAGACAACAACGTTGTCGTGCTGTTCGCCAACGGGCCTGAGCTCCGAGCCTACGACCTGCGCACCAAGGAAGAGATGGACGTGGTAGCCAAGGAGAAGAGGGTGCAGGCCATCGATTTTGATCCCAAGTCGGAATATGTTTTCTGGGTTGACTCGTACGACAATACCATCAAACGATCCTACATGGTGAATGCCAAATCAGGCGAAGCGAAGATTGGACACGCGCAGGACCTCAATATGAAGAGTTTGTATCAATTCTATAATTGATTGATTAGTTAGGTTTTAATTGTCTCAATTTTTTTAAATTTTAATTTTCTTTTGAGGTTTAACTTCTTTTATATTATTATTATATTTTTAGAACTTTAAATTTCCAAATTTTTGCATCACTGGAACAGCCTTAAAAATTTAACATTTTTCTTATTTTTCTTGCGCAATCACATAAATATCTTTTATCTATTTGCGAAATAAATCATGCGGTATGTTTCGTTAACGGTATTAATTCTTACAGGTGACTCCAGGCCAATAAGCTTAGCGGTGGATTGGATCTCCGGTAATTTGTATTGGAGCGAAATCGATCAATCAGGAACCACTCCACGCGGCCAAATTATGATGTCTAAATCGGACGGCAGGTACCGGCGTAGCATAATTACAACGAATCTCGAGCTGCCGACAGCAGTGGTCGTGGATCCCGAGCGAGGGGAGATTGTATGGGCCGACTCGGGTAATCAACCAAAGATTGAGATAGCCTGGATGGACGGAGCTAGACGCAAATCACTCGTGACCGAACGAATCGCCAGTCCTTCGTCGCTCACCATCGACTACGCTATGGGACACACGCTTTATTGGTCCGACAGCAAGTTGGACACCATCGAGGCGATCAGTCTGACCGGCGCCAACAGGAGAGTCGTTCTGAAGGGCAGACCACTCAGGAGTCCAATAGCGCTGGACGTCTTCGAGAACAACCTTTACTGGACCACGAAGCAAACGGGTGAACTTATTCGACAGGATAAATTCGGCAGAGGAGTTCCGCAGACGATCGTGAAGAATCTCCCTAGTCCCGGTGGCGTCAAAATCTATCATCAGCTGAGATACAACATCAGCCTGAGAAATCCATGCCACGACGACCAGTGCACTCATCTGTGCGTAACAATTCCCGGCGGACACCGCTGTCTCTGCTCGGACAGCGTCGGCCTCTTCCAGCGTCTGATGAAGGATGACGAGAGGCATTGCGACGCCACGAACGAAAGGCCCCTGCCAGAGCCCAGGATATGCCGCTGCCAGAACGGCGGATGGTGTCAAGAGGTGGACGACCAGCTGGCGTGTAAGTGTCGCAATGACTTCTACGGTCAATTCTGCGAAACAGCGGCGGTCGCCGCTCATGCAGGCGGATCCACCGCTGCTATAGTTATCCCCATAGTCATATGCCTGCTGCTGATGTTCTGCGCCGCCGCGATCTTCATGGTTCTCAAGAAGCGACCATTGTAAGTATAATTTCAAAATTTTATAGAAATTAAAATTTAATGCAGAATAAAAAGAGCAATTGTTCATTAAATTTGATTCTTATTTACAGTGGCAAGCCCGGTGGCCTCGGCAGTCTCACAGGCGCTCAAAGTGTTTCCTTCCGCCAAGGCAGCAATGTAGAGTTTGGTGCAGAAGCTCACGAGAGAATGGTAAGTCCTGCGCTCATCTCAATTTGAACGTGTCATAAATGAATCACGTGCAATAAATTAAATTTTACTTTACTGTCTGTTCTTGTTCTAATTATCGCCGTATATGTTTGTAGGAACCTCTCGACGTGGAGTACAACTTGAACGACGTTACCAATAAGAACCGGGATTTCAGTAATCCAATGTACGACGCGGTGAATATGGAGAGCGGCGCGACGAACGGCACCGGCACCGGAAGTATGTTCGAAGTGCCGGCGGAGATGAAGCCCTCCAGCATACAGCACAAGGAGCCACCGCAGCTGCATCTGAAGAGGCGAGAACTGGACCCGACGCCCATCGACTCGGGGAAGGATACTCAACAGTTGGTCGAGGAGGACAAGTCCGAGTGCTAGGACTGTAATTCCCATTTAGGAATTTCTTCCGAGATCAGTTGTGCATCGAACTTGAGAACGCAAGGTGGAGATATTTCACGAGTTTCTGCGAAGAAATACATAGGGACACAAGCGTAAATTAGTTTACCAGTTTTACGTAAACAGTGCGGATCACTTCGCGACTGCTCGTGTACGTTATTTATTAAGCTGTTTACCGAGATTTTTAACGTGTGGCGAATTGATAAAAAAAATTTTATCTTATCCAGTTGTCCGCGGATATGAGAATATCGGGATCTCTGGATTTCCGAAGAGAAGAGGATATAAATTGTTATAAAGAAAAAAAGAGGGAGAATCTTAGACGCGCGGATTTATAAAAGCTTTCATGATAAAATCTCCAGATTTTAAATGGATCTTCAGATTCGGAGGTCTCTACATACAATCTCTTCTTCCCTCTTTTTAGTTAATAGATTAAAAAAATTTAGGGACATTCCCGGATATTTTTGACGAAAGAAATATTGCGTAATAATTATAGGTCTACAACTTCGCGTGTCCTTGCATCTAAGAAGCTCGGCGTGTTTAGGTTTTCAATTTTCTGCGTCCTCCTAGACCTATGAGAATCTCTGACCACAGATTCTCATGAATGTCTAGATCCCACGAGCCAGGAATTGTGAACTGGCTTTAGGATCTCTGAAATTTCGGAGAGAGAGAGAGAGTAACGAAACGGCCGCCAGATGAATCGATATCATCGATTTCACGGGGAGAATAGGGCGAAAGCGAATTGCAATAGGCACTGACCTGTGTCATTTTTTACTAGGTGTGTGATTTGTAAGTCTTGTAAATATAATTGCTAACAAAGTATAATGTTCATGTTATCCGTGTACCATAAAAGACGCAACACATTCCATTCTTTCTCAAGGTTGCTGCTTGGAGTGTAACGATAACGCGGGACACTTTCAATAGCTAGGATGTGTATGTATATGTGTGTGTATGCGTGCACGTGCGCGTGGTGCTCGAATTGGTACGCTCAATCCTTAAATAATCCTATAAAAATCCGCCATGACATATCTGTGTGTATTTTTAATATTTTACAACTTGTAACGGTACGACGAAATTATGTTGCGAAAGAGAACAATTTGTTATTATTTTTACTTAGTTATTATTTAACTTGTATCCAAAACGTTTGGAATCCTCTATATACACATATAAAACTTGTAAAATTCGATAAGTTCAGTAACTCAAGCATGTCTCGCTTGCTTTTACTGTATAATTTGAGCACTTAGTGCACGCGTGAAATTTATTCTCAACTACAATACGGCGGGATCAAATTCGACTCCGATAGAAATTTATAAAGCTCAAAGGTATTAACCAGTACCTTATACATTTAGTTGAATTCAATATTTCTATTATAGTTTATCTCTTTTATGTATTATAAAATAAAAAACGATGAGAAATCTAATATTATAACAGCCAATGACTTCGATGAAAGTTCATTGGCGAATAACGTTCTCGGGGTTGAAAATGATCCAGCGGTTACGAAACTGAACTACAGTAGTTGAGCGTCAATGATGCACGTACGTCCGTTCAAAAAGCTGTATTCTTAGCGGAGTATTTTTGTAAGGCGTGGCGTTATATAGTTTTTTATGTTGAAAAGTGGCCTTTTCCTTGTTACGATAAGTAGATGCGTGCGAGCTCGGAGGAGCGAGATAGATGTTTCGCACATGAGCGTTATTAAATGTTATTCTTGTGAATGTTATTACAGAGCACAATCGATTTTACGACAGAACGAAACATCTCTTGCGCGAGGAACATTTGTGCTTTCGGAACATTCGCCCGGTCGACATTATTGTACATTTTTCTAGATTATGTGAGGTACTCCTCCTGCAAAAGATGGCTGAATTAAAAGGAATTGACGAGAACTTACGAGATTAACTTCCTAAGCTTTGAAATAAGTGATTTATTTCAACAGTTTTGCTTACCTTCCTATTCCTTCCTACTATTCCCAGCACTGTTTTGCGCTTCTTTAACAATTTTGTATTCTCCATAAAAATGGCGAACGACAAACAAATCAAAATAATCTCCATGTATTTTAATTTGCATTAAAATATTAAGTATTTTTTTTAATTCCTGATTACGATGTATAATTAAAGTTATTAATCATAACTTTAAAACACACTAAAAGATGTTTAAATTAATTATTAATATAAATTATTTCAAGTTCAATAAGGCGATCAATGTAGAGTAATCGTTAATTCCTTTTAATGCATATATTTTTTGCAGAGTCGGTAAGCGTAATTCTTCCTCCGCGCAAAACTATGATTACAATGTCACAATCCTTGTATCCTAATAATTTATTCAACAGTGCAATTTCCGAGAAAAATTAATTCATTAAATTCAACCCTTAGGACTTAAGCCTTTTCATCTCGACAATATTGTAATTATAAACTGAGATGTTCTTTAATTCTGTAAATATTAGATAGAATTTATAAACACATAGACTCTGAAGGAGAGGTGCTCTCGCAGAATAATCCATCTAGAATAGAATACAAGGATATTTAATTTACACCTCGATAAAGCGATTGAGGGATCAACGTAAGCACGTTGTACATACATACACGTTTCGCGAGGAAGAAACTAAGGGAGGAGAATTATCAACGCTGACTTACCCTCCACACAGATTATTATACATAAAAGATTATATAAATAAATATATATATATATATTTTTCTGTTGCAATCGACTTTGACCTGGGCAGGGCTCCAGAGTGTCCTAATATTATTACGATATATCAGTATTTTGTGTATTTTTTTATCGAGTTGACAGAATAACAATTGTTAATATATTGTGCAAAAATATCAAACAGATACCGTCCAAGAATAAATTGTAAAATTGACAATCCAGTTTTCCCTATGCCCACGCAATATTAAACCCCCGACTACGTAAATTATATTTTCTTATGAAACCGTTCCTTTTCTATTTTTTACGTAATTTCTATTCCGCCGATACTTTTTAGCAACTTATCAGGCGACGCGGTAGCGTCGTGACGCCAAATACATATAAAAGAATTGTATCGGATGCCAGTCATGATTACGACACCGCGTCATCGAGGCGTTACCAAGTAGATTCAGCTGGAGTTTTCGGTTTGACAAATTTTGGATTTCAGAATAAAAATCGTAATAAAAAAATCCATTGATATTTGTCCATATTGCGATTAGTCCGAATGAAATCAATCCCAAGATCTTAAGATCGAGTCTGTGAAAAACGTCACTTTGACCTTTTAAATTCTTCAGTAATATATATTATGCACGCATATATGTAAAAAATGACTAAATACAAAAATAATTATCATATATTATATAGTATATTAAGAATATAAGAGATATGTATATGTATGTACATTTTATTACTCATAGCTTACATATAACTTTTTACGTTGAAATAATGTAAAAAAATTATGCAAAGAAATATAGTGCTATTGCTTTAATTGAAGAATGATGTAATAATGACAAAACTTATACTGAAGGATATCAAATGCATTTGGTACGCTTTTTTAAAGATTAGGATTTTAAAGATCGTAAAGATGTTTTTAAGGCTTTGCAAAGATTATCTTTAACTTTCCGATTTTTTGGAGCATGTATAATTATTTATATTATTAACTGTAGTATTTATACATTCAAATATATATGACATAATCAATTTGGATGTAACTGTACTATAATTTACAAAAATATCTGTTATCTTAAAATCATTCTGATATGTTATATTATTTCAATTTATAACGATACAAATTAAGTGATATTTGATGAGAATGAGTTACAAAGAATGATGCAAGAGAATACAGAGAAACTAGAATTATATGATAAATTAGTATATCAATGATTTAATATTTACTTTTTTAATGACAAAAATTAATTTTTACTTATTGTAATATTTATGTACATATGTAGATAAATAATGTAAATGGAAGAAAAAATAATAAAATTCTGGTTTGAATTAAAATGCTTATGCCCGTATTCATAGTCAGACCTTATACTTAAAGCCTCCTTAAATTTATCTTTAGATACTCTATGCTTAAATATAAAACTTGACTATGAATACGGACATTAGAGTTATGATTTGTTTCATCTTAATCCTCATTATATTTTAATATTTTATCTATTTTCAAGAATTTAGATTTTCGTAATTTGAAACATCTCGAATTATCGAAAATGTAGAAAATTCATGGAAATATGAAAAATTTTTGGAATTTTTAAAATTCTCAGAAATCTTGGAAAATTGATATTTCGTTTTATAAGGGGGGATCAAAAAGCTTCCGTTCGAGGGCTGTCTAGACTGTAAAGCTTTCGAACGGAAACTTTTTGCTCCCCCCTTATACATTAAAAGATTTTGAACATTATTTATTTTATGTCAATTACTTTCTCCGATGATTATTTGTGTTTTCAAATTTATAGGTATTCTTTAACATACAAGAAGAAACTGTAAAATAATTGTGTACATACTTGTGACAATTCTTATAAAATTAATAAAAACACTTTTGATTAACTTTTCTGTTAAGTATGTATGCAATTTTATAAAAAGATACACTAAGTAACTTATATCTTATAAAAGTAAATTTAATAAAAAAATTATGGAACGATGATAGTAAAATAAATAATAAGAATAAATGCGGCAAATTCAGGGGGATTGAAGTTAAAAACTAAATTTTGGGAATCACATTAATGGCTGTTTGATATTCAATATACACGATTTTTATAGCAGTTTTATATTCAATATACACGATTTTTATAGCAATTTTTATTAATTATTTACACTTTTATATAAAATAGTCTTCAACAAGCATGGCTACGAGTAAGAATTAATCAATAATGGCTTAAAAGATTGAAACGGAGTTTCAATTAATTATCTCTTTACAATATACGTTAATAATAATTATTACAATAATTGATTTGATACAAATAATAATAATTGGATATGTTGAATGTATTAATAATTATCAGACCGACGATTTATGCCGAAAGCGTTGTCACAACTTATTAGTAAAACCGTTCGCGCCAGACCTCTTACTAGCCCATCCCTCAGTGGAATTCCAAAGAGTTTTCTCTTTCGCAAAGACAAGTTTGGTCTCTACAAGGTATTTCACATAAAAATTACCCAAAATTTGACAAGGTAAAAGAAATTTTACGCAGTAATTTAAACACATTTATAACCCCAAAAATTATTGTTTAACCAGAAATAAAGAAAATAAAAAAATGTAGGAAAGATATTGAACGCGATAAACTCATAGTTTATTTAAAATGACTTCATTATTTACGGAGGTAGATTAGATTACACAATATATGTGATAATTTAAATCAACATGTCAACGAAAATTATCTTCCAGATTGCAAAATACGAAAATACTTACCGTCTGGAGGCTTCGAAACCCTACGAGTGCGAGATTGTTGATATAATCTTGATTAAGGTGATGCAGAAGTATTTGAGCGGCTTGAAGTACGAACCCCAGGTTTGCACGAGAATCTGCCGGGAAATGTCGAAAGAAGTGTGCGAGAAAATTTACAGGATGGGTTACGATCGGTAATAACATCGATCAATTAAAGGAATATGTTACACCTAATCGTAATAATTATCTTGAACATTTGATAAATGTATTCTCCAATTTGCAAATTGAATTAAACAATTGATTTCTGATGCAGCATCGAATTAGGTAGATAAATTTAGACTAATTAATTCGTGATCATATTTAGACATTATCATTTTAACTAACACGAATCAGTATAAAATTTATTATTTACGTCATTTGAGCGTAAAGAATACACTTTTTATCCAAGCAATTGTTTTATCTTATTGCTTCTTCCAGATATAAAGTTGTAGTCATTATATCGATCGTCCAAAAGCTTGGGCAAGACGTGCGAATGGACTTTGGCAAATTGTGGGACGTTGAAAGAGACACGTACTCCACTCACGTGATTGAGACTCCGGGATTTGCTGCGATGGGCCTCGTCGTGGCAACATATTACGAATGAACGAGTATTTAAACAAAAAAAATCGATGGAGGGACGATGAGCAATCAAGCCCTGGCACACATTAATTCAGAATTAAAAATGAAAAGAGAGCTTCAGACAAAGTTTTTAGAAATGAAAGGATGAAAGTATAGATAAAATCAATGAAAGACAGATTAATGGAAAAATGTACTGTACTCGTAATAATTAAATTCAAATGTCCGTCGACGTTATGCTTGAAGAAAGGATCATTGATCCACACAAATTAGATCACGTGTGTTTCACGTTTTTCTTTATTGTTATTAAATTAATATATATATCATTCGTATATATATATTTATATATTTATATATATTTATATATTTATATATTTATATGTGTATGTATATAACAGCGACAAGTACAATGTAATGTTATGATTATTAATAATAATCGAAGGGCACCGATGATTATAGATGAGAACCGAGGGCAAGATAATTATTGTAATGATATTAACAATGGCAACCGTAATAATGATGATAATGATGGTGATTTAATAATAATAATAAGTTGATCAATTTTTAATTAATACAGTCGTATATTCCCTTAAAGTCCGTTCTTAATACTTATATCGCGCTTTTATAGATACAGGGATACAGAAAAATAATACCGCGCGGCCGTGGTGGAATGTTCTTTTTTTTTTCTTTAAGTCGTATATAATATACATATATATATGTATAATATTTATATAAAAGAGGCGCGAGAGCCTTAATTAATTAATTACAAGCCAGCGCCGCCGCGCCGGCGCCCCGTTTTATTTACACCGCAAAAACTAAGCAAATTGCGAGAGAAAGACTGACAAAAATTCATTATGCGAAATCGAATCGTCAATCTTCGAAATCACAGCTCGACATGACTGTAATGAAACTTCTCGTTTGTCAGAATAAGAATTTCCTCAAAATTTTGTGAACGTTTAAAAATTGCAAAATTCTTTTCACATTCTCAATACGTAATTTCGTAACTTATATAACTTTCGTCGTTTGCATTCATAGAAATATTTACGAAAATAGAAGGGAATTCAAAAGTGTTTTATGCACTGCACTTTAATGAATAGCTACATTGCTTTAATCATTGAGCATGGCATGAAAAACATTCTCAACTGTCGAAATGGACAGTACCAGCTCGTTGTTTCATAAATTAAAAGAGAATAAGAAAGGGTAAAAAATTTGTCTACCACAAAGCGTTACGTTCAACTTCAACAGAATAGCAAAAAATGTTTCACAATAGCGAAAAATGTTTTACGCAAAAACAGTCCAGTCGAGCATTTAACCGGCTTCTTGATTTCGAAAAATGAAGATTCCTATTTCGCAGAGGAGAATCTCCATAAATCCTTCCCCGAATTCGCCTATCTTCCGCGGGGTTTCTCCATAATAATTAGGATTAATTGTAGCGTTACTTACAGTCCTACCTGCCGATCAATTTTACACGCACGAGCTGCACTATGTAGATCCTTGGTCCATTTTTGACTCATACATTTATTTACAAGGGCGGTGATTCGCCGCATCGCAAAAATTACAAGTCAACCGCGCGATCGGGGATCTGTGGATTTTACCAAGATGAATTTCTCTGCTTTATCCTGTTACAAAGTAAAAAAATTATAAACAAAATAAAAAGATATAATATATAGTGAAATTTTTCATAAATTCGTAAAGTCAAATTTTATCTAAATAGAAAAAATAGATACAAATGCAAGTAAGACACAAATCTAACAAATCTCTTTTCGAAAATTTTTTGACACTAAACATGTAAGTACATGTGATTTTTTCGGATAAATAAAATTTTGTCTATTAATATTTACAAAGTAATATTTAATATTTAATATTACCAATCTTTTAATATCATTGTATTTTTTTAATCTCTAGCTTTCAGTATCTTGGAAACTGTACGTCAAATAAAGATCCAAAAAAAGCAATATGATTCTATTGTTCAACATATTGTTCTTCCTTTCGTACTTGCTTATAATTCAAAAATGATTAAGAGATTCTTGGATTACTATGAACTTCATAAAATTATTATTAAAGACCATTCTTTAAAGATGTTGATTTTCTTAATTTACCTTTTACAATAGATAGAAATAACGTGCAACTTTTGAGACATTATAATGAATCGCATCAAAACTTTCATCTTGTACAGCCATAAGATTCACGAAATGAATTATGTAAAAAGTTGGCTCGATCGCGCAATTTGCCCGTGATTTTTGGTCTCTACAACAACCATAATCGGGATGAAACTACCCCTCTTTACTTCCCTCTTTCTCTTTCCTCTCTCTTTCTTTCTCTCTTTGTCTCTCGCCCCCGCGAGGGAAGGCGAGACATTCCACCTCGCCGTGATCGGTATGGAATTATCGAAAGTTCTCAATTTATTTATCTCCATCGTGTGTGTGTGTGTGTGTTGGTGTGTGTGTGTACGTGTACGTGTATATACGATTGTTCATATGTCCGTGTACCATGTGTATACCGTACCGTGTGTGTGTGTGTGTGTGTGTGTGTGTGTGTGTGTGTGTGTGTGTGTATGTGTCTGTTGCATGCTATTATCTGTATATAACACATTTACAATAATAACAATACGTTGCTCGTCATCGACGATCCGCCTTAACTCTCTCGCGCGTACGCTTATTATATATTTATAATATTTATATATATAATCCGAAAAAAAGTTTAACCGGGGCGGCCTGGGCCGCCCCGACACACGCACACATACAACACACATACACGCACAGCGACATACACACACAAATACACACGCAACACTTTCTCTCGCTCTCCCGTCCTCATTCTCTCCCTCGTTCTCCTTCGTGCGACCATGGAATCCGTATATCACAAAGTTTCCAAATGCATAGTTTGGATTAAATGCGAGCAATAGCAATGACAGTCATGGTAACCGGTATGATGATGCCTGCAAATGACGTCGAGTTTTACGCGCCTTGCATCCCGCACACACACACACGTGTTATGCTAATGTAATTGTCCGGCGAATGCAAATGGCAAAGCGTCGTCGCGGATGTCGCACAGTCCCTTTCAGCAACTTCGAAGAAAAGAAAAGGTACAAAAGTTTACGGGCAAATTAAAAATAATCAGCACACAGTGCGTGTATAGAAATATATTACGTAGAAGGAGGTAAACGTATGTGAGAAATCTCTCCTCCCTTTCCCAACAATCTCAGTCGCAAATTTACCTTATCCCGTTCATTTCAGTAGCTTCCCCGTTCGTTATGTTATCTTCTCGTAATTCTTTCATCTGTTCAAACAATAAGTACAAACCGAAGACGAATGACGACGATTCGTAATCGTAGCTGCAAGCATGAGTTCACAGATTTTTGTGCGAAATTAATATCAAAATTATTTCTACGATGCAATAAAATGAAGTATGCGCGCGTATATATGTACACATGGCGATGAACGGAATAAAACGGGGGGGGATTGAAACCGGCATGATTTTCCGCGCCGCGCGTAGTTGTAGGAGAAACGGCGCTTCCATTGCTGCGAAATGCTAGTAACATCGGGAACCGATCCCTCATCCCGCTAAAGGGTTACACGGCTTCAATCCCCCGAACATAATCCAAATTATCTCGCGCGAATGCCTCGCGTATCTGTCTCTTCCACACCGCCTCTCCTATTCCATCACACTACCTCGCGCTGTCGCAGTTCTATATTTACAGACTTCGGAAATTGAATCAAGAATTCTGATATTCGCGCCTTCCTTTCTCTCAATTTACCTTTCTCTCGCTCTCTCTCACGCCGTTATAAAAAATTGATTCGTTTCGCCTTAAATCGTTAACACTTTCCTTCCGCTTCCTCTGCCTCGGACCTCCCCTTCCCTCCTATCCTCGATGAGAAGTCAGTCATCTGGATACCGGACGTCAACAGTTATTCCCCGCGATATTGCACGCCATGCTATTTCTTGTTCTACAATACTTCGTGATATTTAGCATTAAATCGTAATGTAAAATTCGATTTTACTCTCAATTATATTAAATTCTCATTTATTACAGTGTAACATTAAAATATTTTCATATAAATCTCAATGTTGAAACAGTGTACTGATTAAGATTATTAATATTAATTGCAATGTTCTAAGTAAGCAATAATATAATTACATAAAAAATTATTATTTTGTTTTTGTAAAACAAAATTGGAATGTTATTTGTTAAAATAAGGTATAAAACTAATTAAATTCTCATATTAAAATCTTATAT
>VBVQ01004897.1:0-13359 GCA_011636635.1 Tetramorium simillimum | reverse complement strand
AGATCGTCCCCCCTCCCCCCTCCCCCGCGCGAAGTGCACAACGGCTAATTTCACCTCGTGGCCTCGCAAAAGGCTTCGCGAGTTGGCCGTCGCAAAAGCTCCTGCAAAAGCCGTCGGCCGTGTGTGTGTGTGTGTTGCGAAACTGCGGCGATCCATCGCAAATTCAATTTTCGAAACACCCGGCGGTTCGGAGGGTGGAAGTTCGCTCGGCTCGAACCACCGGCCCTGTCGCCTGTGTGCGCGTACGTATCAATGAGCCGCGACTGGCGCGCTCATGTGCGAGGACAGAGAGCGAGAGAGAGAGAGAGAGAGAGAGAGAGGGAATGTGCAGTCGTCGCTAAATGTCAACATAATTGGATACGCGCGACGCGAGGTGAACGGGGTGGCGCGCGAGAGAAACGGAGCTCGCTATTAGCGACGTGCGCGCACGTTGCATCGTGCGGGGCGGGATTGTCACGCGACGTTACATCTCCCGCAGACTAGGCAGGTTCTATTTTCAGGCAAGGTGGCATCGATCGCCGCTAAATTATTTCGAGTGGCCTACCCCTGCATGGCGCCGTCGCCTCAGAAAACTGACCTACATCCTCCGCGACTTCGTCGCCGGGACTTTTTTTATGCGCGGCCGCAAGCGGAATTGAATCGTCGCGAGAGGAGACGCGCCGGGATCTGGCGAAGGGGCCGCCGCTCGAAAGATCCGGGCGGGATCTCCGAAATGTATAAATATGCAGTCCCCGAAACTTACGTCCGTACTTCTTCGCCATTAAAGTTACTCTGCTCGAGACGATTTGTTGAGGAACTCTTTTTGAAATGCGTAAGGAGGAGTTTGTACAGCATGTCGATAATAATATCGAAAATGTCGTATAAATGCGAAACGCGCTCGCCGTCGTTCTATCTGTCTGGATATCGCGGAACTACTACATTTTTCGGACAAGCTTCCGCAGCGAGATTACACATGCAAGCTTCGATATAAATATTTCCCGGAGAAATTGAGCATAAATCTAGAAACTTCAGCAGTTTTGGTAAACAGTGAATGTTATGTATTGTTGACTGACTTTTTTACATATACGTTCTCTTACAGTTTCTTTTCTTGTGTATGCATATACGTTGTATATTTTTTTAAGTTAAAATTAATATCGTTTACATCGTTTCATTTTATCGCATTTATTTGCGTGACATGCAATTTATTTCATATTTATTAAATTGGCTCAGCAGAGTATTTACTCGACCAATGGCTTACGTTTGGTATTTGCGTTACATTTGCAAAACACGATTCAATGCTGTTTATCAAAATTGCAACTGTGTGTCGCATCGATAATACTATTGAGTTCATTAATCTTTTATTTCTCTGTGAAGCTATCGAAGAATTAAGCGATAACAATATAAGGTCATGACGTATAACTTAATATGTTATATTGTAAAATCCGTCTTTAGCTTCTATACTTTTCCTATGAGAAAAGAATTTGAAGCAAGATGTATTTTCTACGCAATTTAGTATTTGGAATTATTAGGATTGTTATGCGAGTTTGAGATAATGAGGAATATACAATTGCGCAATGAGTTCGGTTCGCGTTTCCATGAGACATTCATAATCATTCGAATAATTAGCATCGGCAGCTTTGTTAATGGCAATGAACAGTGCAACAGAAATGGATCGCATTTATGATATCGCGGCATATTTGCCTTCATAAATTCCCATGATTATAATTATATATTCATAATCCTACGCTTTGTTATTATATCATCGCCTTCTAATTAAAGATCAAAACTAGCTACACTGAATGCTAATTCTCAATAGATTAGGGGAACCATCGTAGAATGAACCATCATTCTATTTTTTTTTTCGTTAGGTTGATTACTAAGATTAATATGCTTTCTTTGCTCTTTTCTTGAATTACTTATTAAACTATACTTGATGTTAGCTTGAAATGGAAACGCTATCCCCGATGCTTGTGCCGGTAATCCGCAGGAATGTAGAATGGACCCCTGTGGCTTTACAAACGAGCGATTCTATTGTACACATTACCGAAATTTCACAAGGCGTAGAAATTTCAGTTTCATCGCGCGTCACCAGGATTATGCGCAAGCAGCATAAATTATTTACCGTGGTCGGTTAACGGGGCGTATCCGCAACTCGATTTTGCATACGCGGCATACAACGACGGCGGTGATATATTAAGCGTGAGATAAACGTACCGCAGGGCTAGTTTAACGATCGTTGTGTTATTAAGATCGCCAGTTAAGACAATTATTTCGCTATCGATATCAGCTGGACACAACGTTAAAGCGGACACGTTTCATCCGAAGAAAAAAGTAACGGAACGGTGATACAACATAATTGAAGAAAAAAAACCAAGGGCAATGTTTGAAACTAAATTTAAATTGACATTGTCGTGAATCTGACGCGAGTAACCAGATCTAGAAAATAAAAGTCTGCAAAATTGACACTTCGAAACGCGAATTTTTACCGAATTGACATGACATTTGATTATCCAGGACAATTTGTTCACATTTGTCCTTAAATAGATCACTGCACCAGTCGATGAATAAATAAGAAATACACGATGTATATTGTGAATTATAAAGGTACGTGTATAAAACAGAAAAAATTACAAACCGCTCAATACTAATGGCTGTTTATTTGTTCTTTAAAAGTGTTACGTGTTACCTGTAAAAACGATTTCAGAAGTAATACTTTTGGTTAAGAAGTGGAAAACCGCAAAAAAATACCAGTAAATGACCGGTATATATTTTCTTTTTTCATTTAATGTAATTACATTTTCAAACAAAAAAATAATATTTTAATCAAATCTGAATAAAAATTAAATCTAAAAAATTTTGCAAAAAAATCATTCAATTCCTCATTCTGTCTCAATTCACAAAGACAATAAAAAGTCATATTTTCACTCGTTTGTTTTTTATTCGCTCTCGTAAAATAGTATAGATTAAATGAAACTATAAGTATTTTGTTAAGCGGCTTGAATCTGCCTTTAGAAATACTCTTTCGCAGTTACTTTCGCTCGGCGAATAAAACCCACCATGTGTTTATAATGATTCGGGTCAGCGGTTGCCGTCCGGCGTGGCCCATAGCGATAAGGTTTTCTACCGTTACGACTTTTACGTGCGCAGCGGATCAGTTGATACAAGACGAACAAGAATCTATGAACAGAACAATTTCGTTATCTTTCAAGAATAGAAATCTTCAAAGTTTACATCGTTGTGGCTGGCTTGTACACTCAATGGACTGTTTGCGGGCAATTTCGTGGTTAATAAACTTTATGGAATAGATTTCTTTAAGGTAATACGTGTGCGGTGTAGCTGCTGTACAAGTTCTTAGTGCATCAGTGTTTATGGTTTAGAAGAAATCTTTTATTGCACAACTACTTGTGCACTTGGTGAGGTTCTACACGTGGGTTTATCATTTATAGCACTTGTATGTACAAAATGCTGTTATAACTTGAAAATTAATGCTTAACTACATTCTACTATAAAGGCTCACTAAAATCAGACAAAATATATTTCCACTGATTTTATTCAACAGGAAAAATTGGAGCAATTTTGTTTAAGACTATTAGAAATATCAAAGTCTATTAAATGCAAATAATTTAATTACATCGAGATTCTTCTATAACAAATTAGTCAATTAATTTTTATTATTTATTCATGTCATGGAATTTAGAGAAATGATTGTCGTATTTTTATTGTGACTTTTTATGTAATGTTGTAACAGTCAAAGAAATTATTCGTTAGTAATAATCTAATTAAAAAATAATGAAATGATTTGTCAAAATTAGTATAAGATAGAAATTGAGACTTTTATTCAAGATTTAAGCAGTATGTGGTTAATTATACCGGCAATCTTTTGCAGAAGGGTAGTTCGTTGTACGAAGTATAAAATGGATGGTACTATATAAAGTATGCATTTCATGTACGTGAAAGAAAGTATAGTACTGTTGTTGAAACTCATCTTCAGCCTCTCGGGGTATTGCGATGGAGTTAAGCGGTGCGATTTTTCAATTCTGAAAGTCGTTTCGTGTATTATTAAAATGCAACGTTAGCTAAGAATTATGGGCGTAATGAATATTCCTGTTATATAATGAATCTGAAAAATTCCTTTTCCCAGACGTGCACACATTTTTTTTTTTAAACGGATGCAATCTCTCGTTAGAAGTTGCCGAGTAATTCTCCGCGCGGATACAAGTACATATTTATCATTTAACTTATCACCGTGTGTCATATAGATTTTTATTGCAAAGCTGAAAAGAAACACGCGTTATTACTTTGAACTGAAAGTTCTTTGCAATTTTTTGCGACTTTACGTGCTTCTAAATTGCGAGAGGAAAAGGAAGGTTTAACATTGCCGTTCTAAATCCAATTACGCTATTTTGTGCGCCAGCCATCGTTCTCGAATCAAACATTTTGTCCACATGTCTCTCGCTAGAAATTTCTGACGTAGGGAAGAAAGTTACGAAAATAATCTTGAAAGTCCGGTAATAAAAGCTCAAGCCAAGACAGAAAGACCAATGATTTTCCGCAATTTGTTATCGATTGCCCGCGACGCCTATCTTTAGGAGGAATTCCTGCAGTTCCGTCGAATAGTTACCGTGCAATATTGAAAGTTGCATCAGACACTAACATTATTTCCACATTATACACATATTCTCATACAAGTATAGCTCAGTACCAAGAAATAATCGGGGAAATTATAGATAATTATCAGAATTTAATTTAAGAAGTTTTCGTTACGTTCAATATTAAATTACATTTTAATGACCGATGCTTTCGGGCGTTTGAAATATTTGAATTTCAAACACTGTTTTTAGGAATAAATTAAAAATTAATTTAATAAAGTTAATTAAAGTTGAGACAGGTACGTACACTGAGAGAAATACTTTTCTCTATATTCGATTCTCTATAAACTGTATTTAGTTACTTTCGGACTCGACCACAATTTTATAATACTTCTCACGATAATTATGGTTAGCGTAATGACGCACTTAATTAAGTTAATCATATTTATTTTTAGAAATATTATAAAATTGAGGCCCCAGAAGTAACTATATTTTTCTCTCACAATCAGTATAGGTGATATTCAGGAGAGTAATAATAAACATATATAATTATTATACTGACGAGGTCGGTTCATTATCACTATCGCGTCTCAACCTTCTTTCCTCGCGCACTTAAATAAACCTCCGAGAGAGTACCATCGATTACTCGCCCGCTAAATAACACCGTTTCCATCGGAAGCGGCAGTAAATCATCGCAGAATTTGCGCGGAGAGGAAAAAGAGAGCGGAAATAAAGTCAGCCCCGGGAAGGGCTCCTCCGCGCCTCCCGCCGACTGTGAACTTTCGTATGAGGTTGCAATAGCGTTTTCATCCGATATTAAGAAACTTTCCATCGGTTCTCGGTACTCCGGGCAAGAACGAGATGAAATAAACCCGGGGATAGATACACGCGCGCGAGACGTCGGCGGCGGCGGCGCCGGGATTGCCCGGCTACGTGAGCGGGATGGAGCGGCGGAACGTCATTAGTGCCTGGATGGATGAGAGCAAAACAGGAACCACTCGTTATCCAGATGGGCAGCAGCGCGCCATATCCCCCGGGGGGGGATATATGCGGCGGGCAAGATGATGTCGAGCGAAACGTTTTGCATTCATCCGACACCGGGACGCTCCGGTACGTAACATCCGAGCAATCCATGGACTAGAATGGACGCTCTAATTCCTGCATCAGCCAATAAGCCTAATGGAGGACGTTAGCTCGCTCGACGAGGCGTGACGCTAGTATGAAGGGCCCATCATGCGAGTGGCTCGGTGTAGCCGCCCCGCATAAATGTCATCGGACGGATAAAAAGATTTCGCTCGCGCGAACGCCGACGGATGCCGTGTTGATGACGATGAATTTTGCCTGCCGTTCTTGCCTTGCCGGCAGTGTACGTGCGATGGAAACGTTCGTAATCAGCGCGTGAGACGTGCGACGCTCAGTCATACTCATCGATTATGCAATCAACCGGATGATTTTGATTAACTAAAAATACCGAACAATTATTTCTGACTGTTTCTATCTTTTTTATAAATAATTTAATAGTCCTGTTCTTCTTGTGTAAAAGATAGATTCTGAAATTTTGTAACTTCAGAATAAATGATTGATGAAAAGTTATAATATTTCAGAATCCTATTTTTTTACAACAACAAATCGAGTGTTAATCTAAAAAGTAGAAACGGTCAGAAATACAATACTTCTTGTGTTGAAACATTTTTCACTCGTTTGGCTAACTAAAATATTCGTCCGTATCAAGTTACTTTAATTTACGGATGGGGAATTTACTATAATATCTCATCGTCAAAAAACGTTGTGTTACTTTGAAGTTTCTTCTAATTGGGAGTGAGTTTACGCGACAATTAGGACAGCAAAGGTAAAAGTCCCCGCGCGACCGACGTCACATTGTATCCCAGCGGCTAATGCGTTTTCCATTCAGGTTCGACAAAAATTCTCAAATTTCTTTCGAGTGCTCATTTCGCAAGAACTCCGTTCAAGATAATCGTCCCTAATGCTGCTTTCGGAACTCGCCAAGTTAGATTACAGCTTACGTCAGAAAGTTACGCTCCTTCTCGAGGGCGACTTAAAATGTATCTAATGGATAATTCAGGGCGCGGATATAAGTTATAAAGTTAACTAGAGCGCATATATAAATTACATGACCGGCTCGCGAGCGAGTGAAATCTTTTCCTGCCCCTTCGCCGCCGTGAATATTACTAATTTCTTATTGAATCGGGTTATTCACCCCTCCTTCGCGCGCGCTCTTTGTTCCCCCCCCCCAAAGCGCATAAAGAATTTTCCCCGGGGCCGGAAGCGGTGCGCCGTCGTCGCGTTATTCTTCCTCGCGGTATAGCCGTCGCGCGGACGAATAGAACGATCCGTGCGCGCGCGCGCGAGGTGCGTCACCCGCCCGTCGCGTTCCCACCTTCTCCGCCGCTTTTACCAGCTAATTGGACCGGTGTGAAACGGGAGCTTTTTCGCCCCGGGCTTTTTATTTGCGGGTTTTGCGCCCGACTTTACCTTAACACTGCCGCCGCTGCTCGTGAACAATCGCGAACGACTAATTTGCAGGCTCTCGCTCGCGTAACCGCCGAGTTAAGTAACGTTGAAGGCGGGTACAATTCGTCGTTTACAGCGTTACATCGGCGGGCTGGCATGAATGGCCGAAAGCTTGCGCCGCTGGGAAGCTGCGAAAGTTCGAAGCTTCAGCTTGTTATGAGGCACTCTTGATACCTCAGGTCTTGTTAAAAAGTAGCGGCTTAACGGGAAGCTTATCTGCGCCGATATTGACGTGGATTTTTTTTTTGCATTGTTACCGTTTTACCTTTAGAATTCAATAAATCCCCGTCGCGCGACTTCCTCTCTTATTACTTTTGTAATAGATTAAATTTCAGCTTCTGCCGTTTACTTTTTAGTTTTTATTATTTTTTATTCGTTATAATTGAGTTATTTATGATTAAGTACATAATATATTCTATTTTCCAGTACTGCGTTACTTCGAGTTTTTATTATTATTATTATTATATCACATCATAATATTATATAATATTACATCATTATATTATATCATTATAACATCTCTTGAAGCAGCGACTTAATATGACAATATACTAAAAAATATAATTACTACACGTCACTACTTCTTTATTCAAATAAAGAAGTAGCGATGTACAGTAATTAAATATTTTTTTAGCATATTGCCATAATAAGTCGCTGCTTCAAAAGATGTTCAGTAATAGGCTTTTCCGTTTGACGAAACACTGTTTGCTGTATTCCCTCTGTATTTTTGCGTAGTAGAGATTTTGTTTGAAATGATAAATTACACGTCAACTTAGATCTCGCGGGTTTTCCATGCGAGAGAGAAACGGAAGCTCCAAGAAGTCAGTTCGGCCCCGAGCAACGAAGCACAAGTTCTTGGAACGCAAGTTTCGCCGCAATTCACGGACCACGTGCTACGGATATTTGACGTCGGTGTGACTTGCAGTTGCGCGTGAAGGCAAGACAAGACAAACGGAACTCAAGTTTCTCCCCCCTTGGCCCGATCGGAGCATGACTTGCACGGCTCTGTTCGGATCAATCGTCATTCATATTCGCGAAAGAAGACAAATTTTCGACTCGCTGTGTAATTTTACATTAAATACACGACAGAGATTTAACCAAGTTGGTTGGATTGTAGTTTAGAGTTGGAAGTCAACTCTACTCTGAGAATTAGTGCCTAGATTTCTGTTTCACTCTCTACCTTGCTTCGTGTTTAGATTAAATTATCTGACAACTACATCTTGAAAACTCCATTAAATCTTGATATTTATACTTAATATAGAAATAAAAATTTCGTTCGAGATAAATCGTTGGAAAACTATATACATACCTATATATTGAACTTTGAAATATATATTTTAAAGTATTCCATAAAATAAGTTGGGCAACCTGAAACTGTAGTAAAACGGCTCGGAAATTTGAGAGGTTTATGTGATACAGATCGATTGCGCGCTAACGAGAGGACCGACGAGGACGGGAAACGAGCGCGCAGCGTGAAAGAACCGAGGAAAAAAATTGCGCGTCTTCCATTGTAGCTCTACGTTGCGCCAAACATAATAGAGTTTTCTAGGGCAGAGGATGCTGATAGTTTGCATCATTGTACAAATGGTCGCATTTTTGCACGTGAAACGATGATACTTGCTATTCAGGGACCGTAACTGTGCAACATTTGCTCGGACGTTTTTGTGCTAAAACGGATTTGTCTATAGTTGTAGGAAGATAAAAGTCATCTCAGCGAAATTCAACGGCTGAACCGGCGCCAAACTACATATAAATGAAATGAGAGATTGTGTAAATTAACTTTGGCCAGGTTACTGTTTGTTGTCAACATTAGATAATTTAGCAAAAAATAAATTGAACGAGAATATTATTTTACAAATATTTCCGAGTCGAAAAAACAGCTATCAACAGTTTGAAAAAAATTCTATTTAATTCACTATAATTTAATATCAATATATCCGTTAATATTGTAAATCTCGTTAAGAAAAAGATGTACTTGTAATATAAAAAAGATTATATGTAAGAATTAACAGTTTTTTAAAATTGTAACCTCGTCAAATTTCCTATGATTAGTAAAACGTAGTTAGCTAGTTGCTGATAGCTGATTAATTTCAACTACGAGTATAGATTAAAACTCAGCTTCAACTACCGGATACTGAAACTTAATCGAGTTGATTAACGTCCTAACTATGAATATGGCTGTTAGAGACTGTAATTCTGCAACGTGGCGTCGGTGTAACTGAATAATATCGATTCCTTTCCGCACACGGACGAGAGCGCGCTATTCGTTATCGTAACTAGAATATTATCAGTATTATTATCTGATAATCCGCAAGCTGTACGAATTTCTGCGTAATCGTATTACGTTATACCGGGCTAATTGGAGCTCTCTCTCTCTTTCTCTCTGCGATGAACCACACTTAACATTTTTAATCACGCTCGCACCGTACCTTTTTTTTTTCCAACAATGCGCTATTATCTTCGAACCTTTGTAAAGTTCTCGGCAAACTCTCATCAAATTCCACGTGGAAACGGCAAACGCGTAGACCGGGGAACTTACGATGTGAAGTAAGCAGGAAAAGTTTCATCCCGGGGAAAAAAAAAAACGCGTGCAACTTTATCGCCCGCGTGAAACATCATTCCGCGCCTTCATTTTTCACTGATATCAATGGAGATCTTTTCCCGGGAACCCGGCTACACTTCACGGGGGGAACGCCCCGGGGACGGAAACGGGAAATCCCGGCCGATCTGACGATCGCGGCGAAGTATCGGGCGTGTGCAAATTGATTCCTTGTGTTCGCACTTAAGTGCTTTCTTATCGCGGACGCGGATTTGGGCCCCGGCCAGCGACTATGACGAATGGCTCGCGACAACGGAAAGAGCGGAGTCGCGAAAGTCAGTTGAGAAATAAACGAGCGCGCCTTCCAGCGCCGTCAACAGGTCGGGAGAGCTGCCACTTCCTGTCGCCCGCCGGCAATAGCAATATGACTTTGGACGATAATGGATTCGCCCTGACGTATTCTTTAGTACGACAATTGCAGCTCGCTCATTCTCGGGGGCTCTCGGAGACGAGAAGAAGGATTACGCGCGTAATGAGTCTGAGAGATTCGGCTTATTTCTGAAGCTGTCATGTCCAAAGCTGTGTTTGTCGAGTAATCATCGTCACTTTTCTGCGCTGAGAGAAAAATTTAGTTACTTTTGGCCTCGACCGCAATTTTATGATATTTCTAAAGATAATTATGGTTAGTATAGTGATGCATATAGTTAAGTTAATCGTATTTATTGTTGGAAATATTATAAAATTATGGTTGAGGCCAAAAGTATCCATATTTTTCAAAATATAGTTACTTTTAGACTCAATATTTATATTTCTAATATCTATTTATATTTCTAAATATAATATCTAATAAAAAATTAATAATATATAAAATTATGATTGAGGCCAAAAGTATCTATATTTTTCTCTCAGTGTGAAAGATACTTTTGGACTCAACTACAATTTTATAATATTTCTAAAGATAATTATGGTTAATAAAATGATGCATACAGTTAAGTTAATCATATTTCGTGTTAGAAATATTATAAAATTATGATTGAGGCCGAAAGTAACTATATTTTTCTCCCAGTGTAACTGAACTGTCTTTAAATGATTTTGTAATAATAAAAAGGATACGGGGTGTGTGCTTTGGCAGCCCTGTTTACTTTTTAAGATTCACGCGCGTACATTTTGCCGACGATCGAAATTAATATTAGATCGCAAATATTTACGTACGTACACGTGCTACGTCGCCATACACGGAGGATACGCCCGCGGAGAAGATTTCAAAGCCCGTGGAAATACGCTCTGATATCCGTCTACCGCTCACTCCACTCGTGCGAGTGTGTAACGGCGATCGTCTTGCGCGAGATGCAAAATAATGCGGAGGTACGAGACGCCGTCTTTCGTCAGAGATACCATGCCGATTCATGCATGATGCACCCGAAACGACAGGCAGAGGTGCCGGCGACTCGCTCCCGCACGCAGCATCCGTTCAGTTTCTCACCTCTTTTCCACTCGCGGCGGTTACGTCGTTAAAACCGAAGTAATCCAAGCGCGTTCTCAAACGTGAGGAAATGGAAACCAGGTCAAGTGATAAATTGTTAGTTACCAGCTGAATGTTAAAGAGAGCTCTTTAACGCGTTCTCTCCTTCCTTTCTCTCAACGTTTGTCCTGCGACGTTTCGTCGTCTTTAAACCTCAAAAGGCTCGAATGATGAAAATACCGTTGATTTCCAATTGCCGTTTCCGTTGTATTAATTAAAATTAATCCAAACTAACTTTAAGTGCCGTGTCTGCCGAAGTTACGCTCGCAAACGCTTGTGAGACTCGCGTGTATCGCTAAGTGAAGCTTCGTTTGCATGCGCATGACTCGAGCCAGCCCCGAGCTCCTGAGATCTTGAATGAAGACGTTGTTCAACCCGTTTACCGTACCCGTGTGTATATTACGAAGTATCGCGCCGCGACATGCTCGGCGCTTTGCATGATATTGCGAATCAAATTTGGGTCTGGATTCATTTTGATTCATAGTTTCTCGTCGGAAGACGTATTTGGCGACAAGAAAGTCTCCCTACATATTTATCTAAATATATGTAGATTGAAAAAATTCTGGTTAGAAAGGAACGAATTAGAAAATCTTGTAGGATTGATCAAATATTCTGGTTATTATAATAGAACTCAATACTTTATAACTTATAGTAACTAGAATATTTAATCAATCCTACGAGATTTTTTCTCATTCTTCCGTTTTTAACCAGAATTTTTTTCAATGCAATTCAGTGCGCTCGTCTTATGTAGAAAATTACAATCGAAACCGAAACACATGACTGCGACGCACGATACGAGCATCTTTTCTTTGTTTTTTTTTTTATATTCGACTTGACTTATTCCCTTATGGAGAAGGTTTCTGTACGAAACATTATACGCGGAATGCAATTTACGTTACTTCATCCACGGATCAGCTTTCCGCTATGGTCCAAGGGAACTGAGTTCTCGATGCATATCCGTGGATTCCTATCCCCCAGAGAGTGAGAGAGAGAGAGAGAGAGAAAGAGAGAGGATGTGCTGACGACTGCGCACATGATGATTCGGCAATATATCATTACCGTCACCGTCTCGATGTTCGAAATAGTTCGACTCGGGTAGGGGATGATTATATCATCTTCCACCGCGAGAGTAGGAAGTTGGACCGCTCGAACTCGAAGCCAATATCAATTTCTCTGATCGCGCGGTGTTCCCGATAGCTTCGCCGCTGTAGAATGCATGAGACAATCGCAGACGCTCCGGAGTGCCTCTCTCCAACAATATAAGACAAATTTCGCTTCCAACTTTCCTCGTTGGCGCTTCCCCACGTGCGTATCGACGATCCCTGTGGCGAGACGGGGGGACGACAGGGCGGATGACGGAAGACAAGCGCCACCCAGCGATCGCGTTTGTTCCACCCGATCTCCTCCTCCGCGGCGACCTTTAAGGAGGCGCTCGTAACCATTAATATGCAACAGCGTGCTGCAGAGCGGTACTCTGTAACATGCGTTCATAAAGTGCTGCCCTCCCCGAGAAGACTGTCAAAGGCGCACAAGTTGCCGCCGTAAAACGGTTTGGTGCCCCGGCTTGATCGCTTAATGCCTCGGCGAAACTTCTGCGAATAGCGAATAAAGAACGCCTTCTGTCTATCAAAGTTACGCCGCGCGCGTCGTTACGGCGCAGCGCCGAGGGCCGCTCGTACTTCGTAATGGGTACGTTAACTGGCTGAATTTCTTTTTAACCTGCGGATATTGAAACCGTCGTAGACGGTGAACGCCGTGTCGGTGATGTTTCAGCTATATTCTCGGCTACTTTCGACCGTATACGATCTATAATACTTGAACTGTTATAGGATACTGTTAAAATGTAATCGTACTTTTGTATCCGTAACGTAACCCGGTCTGCGAAGTTGGCGCTCCGGAATGCGAGTTTTTACAAAATTGTTGTGTCATTTGATTGTCCACATTTATCTATAAATACTAAATCGTTTTTTTTTGTCTAC
Source organism: Tetramorium simillimum (assembly GCA_011636635.1). Lineage (NCBI taxonomy): Eukaryota > Metazoa > Arthropoda > Insecta > Hymenoptera > Formicidae > Tetramorium > Tetramorium simillimum. The sequence goes on along the minus strand of VBVQ01004897.1, from coordinate 219 downwards.
TCTGAAAACATTAAAAAAACACAAAAAATTTTCATCGACATTCCTAAATGATTTTTTTAAATTATATATAAACTCTGATTGTCCATTATTTGTTTATATTTGTCTATATGGATAAATGGTGAACAATCAAATGGCATATCAAATTTGTAAAAATTCGCATTTTTGGAGTGCCAACTTTGAAGACCTAAACGTAACGAAAAGATTAGCACGCTGTTACGC
>VBVQ01004896.1:0-13360 GCA_011636635.1 Tetramorium simillimum | reverse complement strand
CCCTCATTCCACCCCACCCCTCCTACCAAACTTCTATGACAGATTGTGCAACCTTGATGGCCCGTGTAACCCTCCCTTTCAGCCCTTCGCCAACTGGCCACTTTACGGCGGCGATCGCGAGTAGCTGCCGTTTACGACTCCTCTTTTTTAGAAACAAATAGAAAATCGCTCGGCCGATCGTAAACTGTTCCTCGAGACACCCCACGCGGTTACGGGGAACGATCGTTATTCCTGATACAATGTAGTTTACCTGTCGCAATCGATGCTACGAATACGTCTTAACATTTTCGCGAATGAAAGGCTATGATTAAGGACAATGTAGATTCCAGCATTAAATTCTTTTAAGAAGAAAGAGAAGAGTATACGTTCATCGTTATGTCAGTTACAATATAACTGATTATTTTTTAAACTTATAAATTGAGTTTTTATACTAGAAAGCTTTAATACGTTTTTCAACGTTTGATTTATCTTTAATTTGTTTTAAACCGACAAAATATATGTCTAAAATTGTTTCTTCCGCATTTCTGAAAATTACGGAGCTAGGCGATTGAGAGGGGGGAGAAAAGTTGGTAGTGGGTAAATCGTTCACGTCTACAGTTGGCATTTACAATTCCGAGCGTTTACAGATCTCAAGCGTACGACGTTGCATTTATGCGGGAGATCCGCCATGATCCGAAAATCCACGATATATTCCGGTAACCGTGAACTCGCCGGGGGACGAATTGCGGTAGCACGTGACACGAAACCGGTCTATCGGGCTCGAATCATCTATACACATTTTGCCGGATCTGAAGCTGCGGTCAAGCCGCGTCTACCGTCACCTTCCGACGGGTAGACGCGGCTGCATTTCTCGACGCGGTGCTTTTCGTGAGAGAGGAACTAAATAATATCAACTACGAAAGGAGAGAGAGAAAGAGAGAGAGAGAGAGGAGGCACCAGGCGCAGGTATACGTGGCTTGCCCATTGGCCATTGAGGTGTCCGCCGGTGAGTAATGCTATAATAAATTATCTGGCCGTTGGTGCTACCGCACTTGCGCCTCCTCGGTCTCTTTCTCATTCTCCTACACTCCTCCCGCGCGATCTTTTTCTTCCGCTTAGCTCTCTCGCTCGTCTCAGTCTCTCCCTCTCTCTCTCTCTCTCCCTCTGTTTTTCTCGCTCCTTCTCTATCTCTTACCCTGTGATTCTCTCGCCCGACGTGTCTGCCACAAAACCTTTGCTCTTCGCAGTAACAGTCTTTCGATCCCAGTTAACGCGCCAAGAACCCAATCTGTGCTAAGGGGAAGAAATCTTTCTTTAGATCACTCCTTGGGACTTCTTTGGTGCAATGATTGCCTCACCTATTTTTACCTTCGCGCTCGGATTACATCGCAGCATTGACTCACCGCTTATCTTCTTCGATATGACACACATGCCTGGTCTCGTATTCGTCAGGTGTTGAATGCCTTCCTCGAAGAGTTGGCTTCGCAAAGAACTAGCTGGCGATACAATATTGAATGAGTGACTCTTAAGACGAAAACATATCCATTACAACTATATGCGGAGTATATAAAGTTACATTCAAGCTATCGGCAAAGAGTTTATACAATTTTTTCCTTATTGACACAATTGTGGCTATTATTACTCTTTCGATTTTTTTAACAGAAAATGTAATGCAGTTCTTTTATGATTATTTACAATGTTGAGTCATTATTTATAGTATTGAATCGCTATTCAGCTCTGTACCCGAGAATAATTTTTTCAAAATTTTATTACGAGTGACATGGTAAATCGCCAAAATGCCAATATAAAATTCAGTATTTCACAGTTTGTTTGTTTAGAAAAGATCAAAGTTTATTTTTTTTTCTCTACAAGATATTGAGTAATCGCTATTAACAGATCAAAGAGAGTACTCTATTATTAATTCATATATTTTTTAATTTTATATTTTCAAAGAGACGATTTAGCTTTAGTGAAGCTCACCGAATGAATATAAATATAAGTTTTTATTAAAAATCTGTTAATTAAGTAATAGTTTAAAAAAAAAGTTCTCTCGAATTAAAAATAAAAATGACAAACATGCCTATCGCGCAACGGTGTACGAAAACAAGTCGCTCGAAATCGTGCAAATTTGTATAAATCCTTCTATTTTGATAATTTCATTATAACAGCTTACAAATGTTTTTCATTTATATTCGTATAAAATGGAGAATAATGTTGTTAATAAATTATTAAATAATTATTAAAATAGTTAAATTTAACGCAATAATGGATTTATTAACTAAATTACAGAATGTGTAAATTATATTGCAATATATGTTATTCTTATATAAATTATAAATCTGACTTTTTATTTTATATGAAATAGATAAAAGAATCATGAATGTTTTGATATAAAAAATTAAATAGATTGGTTAACCTAATAATAAATACTGTTTTTACATACTAATGAAAAGTTTTAATAGCCACGCAAAAGATATTGTGGAATTTGTCTTCTACGTTGTCTCTACGTTTCAACGATATAAATCGAACTACTTAATACGAAGTACATCCGTTTTCGACGGTTGAATTCGAAATAGATGTGTTGTTGAAGGTACGTCAATCTCCCGACGTTTCCCTTGGAACAAAGCGGGACTTCCCACATCGTTTCTCCACATGATCCACGCGACTACAATCTCGGTCCCCATGTGTCAATTTTTAATGAAAGCTCCTCGAATCCCCGCAATCGCACGCGAACTCGCGGATAGCCAGAGGACGCGAACTTGCGTATATAACGCACAGAGCGGAGCGGCGCGGTACGCCGCGCTTCATCCGGGTCCAATCAAATTCCAACAATTACCAGTTCGGGCTGGTTTATCTCCTCGGGGCGAAAACCGGCTCGTTTTACAGTCAAACGGGGCGCGCGACCCCGCTTCGTCCCCACCATCGTCGCCGCCGCCGCCGTAAACCCAAATTGCATTATTAAAATCTAATCTACCTTCGGCCGAAGTACGTGTGCCACAGCCATCGGAAATCTGATACACCTATCCGGTTGAGAAAGACGGAGAGATGCATAGGAGGTGTGTGTGCGTGTAGCAGACGCAAAGACGTGAGAGGCAGATGGATAGACGTGGTGAGGGAGAGAAGAGGGAAACACGAAGGAGCGTGAGGTAGGCTCACTCGGATTGTAACGGGAGAGGAACGGACGGACAGGCAAGAGGAAAGAAAAAGGAATAGTGGTCTCTAAACCAGAATGTGAAGGAGGAGATTCCAAGATTAGGGAGGATTTGAAGGTCCCATGTATTCGCGTCCATTTCGTGAAAGTTTAATTAGACTCTCCCATTCGGTGCGATTGATATCGGGGAGCTGATAACCGCGTCGATCGTGTCCTTCTGCATTTGCGTCACAATCTGTCAAGGTTGGAGGGAAGAGTGGATTTGTTTGAATTGCGATCGTCGATAAAGGGGACACGTTTTATTAGCGGTCAGTGTTAAATAAATCGACACGCTAATAAATAACGTCGGACATCTTCGACGTTTTTTTTTTAGTGCGACAGATAATAAATTTCACACGGGGGAATATTTGTCGACTTTGTGTGGGAAAAAGGAAGGCTCGGTATTCGGTGCGATTCAATGTGTCTTTCGATACGGTAATAATAGACGATCGAATAAACAATTTAGTTACTGCAGGAAGTACAGGGACAACTAAATTAATTGTGAGCTCTTACACTTTAGACAACATTTTATGATGTTGGAAATATTTAATGCAACGCAATTTAATTTTATAGAGTTTCTATTCTTAACTTATCAATAATTGTTCTATCAATGTGAAATGGATATTTTTACCATAACAGAAATTTAAATAAAGACTTAATTAGTAAAATAACAACAAGTTAATTTAACTTAAATTTTATTTGACGAGAAATTTTTATAAATGTTTAATTGGCAAAATATTTAACAAGTTAAATTAAAATCAAATGTCACATTTCGCATTTTTATTAAAAAAAAAGGATCAACTCCAAACTCGAATATATTTGTAAGACTTTTCGTATACGTGTTTATTCGTTGGCGATTATTATACACATATAGTTACGTAACGATTATTATACTTTCTAAAGCTCGGGTATTTAGTAAACGCTCTACTTTTTGTTGCGTGCCGCAACACGTTAATTTCCATTTTTTTGAAGACTTTTCCTCCCAGAAAGATGAAATATGAGTGCGCGACAGACGCGCGATGCTTATCTCCGTATTTTATGAGACTGGATGAATCGTCATGTACAACGAACCGTAATATATTTATTCCTTTGCAACAGGTGAGAAGCGTGCTCGCTTGCCCAACACAATTAACGAAAAAAGATGGAGCATGATGGCCGGCTACTTAGCGAACATCCCTCATGCCGGGTAGACTATACTTTAGACGTAGACCGCAGTTAAGGTAGGCAGAATATTTAGGTAACCCCGGGACGGGTCTAGGCGGGGCGGAATAATATTTTTAAGTGCTTTTGAGAGAGAGAACGGTTCCGCCATTCCTGAACCCTCACAGTCAGTCCACGTTTCCAGCTCTATTTGATGAGGTTTATAACGACGGCGAAACTCGCGGATCGTTCGTGGACAAACAGTCCACGTTTATTAATAAACGCCAGATGCACGTTGCGATAAATTTTGCATTTCCGTGTATTTCAGCGATCGTCTCGTAGGAAATCGCCGCCCCTTAATTAACATTTCGACCGTTGAGGGAAAAAGAAAGAGAAAGAAATTGAATCGGGTGCTTTCATTAAGCCGGTCGGCTCGTTTCATCGCTCGCGAATTAACGTTCGAAAGTGGATCGGTGTAAAAAAGATTAAAGGCATATCGGAGGATCCCCTTGCGGTGTTTGATGCAGCCAGGCCGAATTAACGCCGATGAATAATTAATGCGAAAAATTTCAAGCGGCGGAGTGAGAATAATAAATAGAAGTGAGCTATTTAAAAGCAGTGAGAAAAGTTGCGACGACTCATCGGGCGGCCGTTTAAAAGTACGTTTAATGGAGCTAAAAGGATAATAATTTAAGGGAAATTCGCCCGACGGACGTGGACGTATCTTTAAATATTCATGCGATTCAATATTGCCGGCAGCTCATCCAATAAAGTCATGCAAACGAATCACATTTCAAAGGAATTTTATTTCGCGTATATACGCTGAGAAGAGCTTCGAGTAATTCCACGTGTACGTAATAGCGGATGGAACAAGCGATAAATTCCACTAAGAAACCGACCACACCGAAAAATCGACAAAATTCTCACCCGAGCGTGCAACACGGAGATCGGAGATACATTTATTCGCATTTAATTATTAGATTCTCGTGTTATAATTCGAATATCCGAGATAAGCTTCCGAGATAGCGACACTTCGTAATTCTAATTTATTTTTAAACATTCCGACGTATCTCACGATCTCCCGTACGAGCAGCTCGTAATTTTTCCGGGGAACGCCGACTGAGGGATTCGTAAAATACGTTCGGCGGCAAATAAGAGAGTGTCGTTGGTGGAGAAATTTTCACCGCACCGGCCCGACGTTTGATCTCAAAACTCTATATATCCCGACCAAATTGCAGAGCGCAGGACGAGGAAGGAGACGCATTATGGCACAAGAGATTACACGCAGGAAGCCTTCCCTTTATCCGTCTCTCTTTTTTTCCTCTCTTTTTTTTTTTTAAATAGTCCGAGAAATTGCGTCAGGACGCGCTCGGAAATTAAGTGGCGCCCGGAATCTGTAATTTTTGTTTCTTCCTGGCAGAAGCCACCCTTGACGGGGGACGCATCGACGGGTCAAAGAAAAATGCGGCGGCCTGTAATTAGAAAGGCTGGTCGAGTGGGTGGAGAGGCCGAGGGATCGAAGTCCCTCTCGAGCCAGTTGGAGAAATGACAGCGGCTTTGAGGAAGAATAAGTTAGGCGTGGCTGGCCGCACGGCTATACGTTTCTTACCCTAAGCGGGGAAATATAGACGAAATATCCGTTTGTATCGTTAGGCAAATTTATAACGGGCTGGCGTGCGTTTGCGCTTGCGTTACATAAACATACATGTCCATGTGCGTGTGCAGGTGGGTAAACGACGTTTGTTCCTCGCAAAAAGGTACCTCGCGGACGAGAACGCTCGAGAGGCGTTGAAGGGACGAGGGAGGGGAAAAAAACTGCGTAAAAATCATCAGGTCTTGCCCGCCGGCCGAAAACTTTACGAGCGGCGAGCCCGTCGACGTTCGAATAAAAATGAAAATACATCTATTCGCGCTGCGAGTGGATCGGCACTCGCACTAAATCCAATTATTACGACGTAACACAGCGGTAGCGTGTATAGGCACTAAATGCCGGATATCTATTTATCGTTAACACACAGCCGCGGAGCGCGAGATTTTCTTGCGGGCGGTGCTTCTTCTTTTTCCCCCGCGAACGCGGAAATCCGCGCGGACGCGGAGATTCCACGAGGTAATACCTCGCCCGTTCGTTCCTTAGACCGAAGCTCGAGATGATTTAGAGGACTTCCTTTCATGCCGCGCGAAGCCGCGCGGGCGTTCTTTGGACGGCGACGCGCAGATAGTCGTCTTTTCAGCTTCCTACGTGGGCAGCATTGAGTCAAGCGACCGGTATTCAGCACACGAATGAGAACGTAATTAGCGTTTCATCGTGTCGGTCAAGGTCTCGCCGGTCGAGAGAAACTGTCGTGTCAGGACTATCCCACAGAGAAGATATTTTACCCAGCCTTGTCGTCGCACGCAGGCTACGTTCTTAGACGGTATCTTTATCCTTTACGCCTCGCTGCGATGCTGTAGTTTTACTTTTTTACGCGAGTGTATAGCCGCAATCTTCTTCAGAGAGAGAGAGAGCCGTGATAAATAGCAGCGTAGAAATTAACCATTGCCAACATTAGTGTAAATTCATAGGGAAAAAGAATTATAATGTACAGCAGTTCTTTCGCGCGCGCGCGCAATTTTTTTCTCGTAGTTTGCAGTAGTATCGAAAGTTAAACTCATGCTGAAATTATTAGGGTCTCCATGTCGAATAAATTCTTATCTTTTATCCGTTCCGTTCGCTTTAGCCGTATGAGTCATTCCTGAAATTGAATTTATTTCTTTTGTTCTCGCGTAATGGTAATGGCCGGTTCATCTGTATCTCAGCATTTGCGTTCGTTCCGTAGGTTCCTCCTGTGCATCATCACTTTCAATTGCCATTACTTCCCCGCTTCCATTGATTTCGCTTATTTTATCGTAAAGCCTCAAACGAGGTATATGCGAGGGGACTAATACGTCGGCCCTTTTTTTTTAATTATACCACGACGACGGCGAAACGCCATCAGCATTTTCCTTCACACATAACGCCACTTTCTGATTCGATTACGAGCAGATAATCCTAAGCTACGGGTCGTGCCCGCATGAAATTTATGTCGCGGTGACTATTATTTCTCGACGTGAACCCCATCAGCCAAGGGCCACATGCGCGCGTTGCTATCGGGGAAGAGGTGATAAAGGGAGTCGCTAACGAGATTGGTTTCATTAGTACCGAAGGAGATAGAGGTCGATCGGTATTCGTTGGCTCGGGCGGCGAGATAAAATTCGTCGGGGGAGAGCTCGGAGCTACGGAGAGCGGGCTGGGCTAGCGATTTTTCTCAAAGGCTTCGATTTATCTACGTTGAATGCCCGGCCCGTGAATGCCCAAGTGGTATCAAAAGAGGAAACGCGCGAATCATACGGATGGATAACGACGATCGCGTTACCGAACGAGCGCCATAAAGCGCGCGTTCTGGACGTCGGGTGGCCGGCCGGCCGGACATACGATTGTACCGCGCAGCGTTAACGTTCGCCTATCGTTTACTCCGGAGCTGTATGCGGATACACGCTGCGAGCGCATACTGCGAGCGGGGCCGCGAGGCGGAGGCGGAGATCATTGTTCTCCGGGCTTTCTCCCTGCGATCGTCCCGGCGTGTCGTATGTTACTACACGTGTCGCGGGATGTAAAGCCCGATGGCGCGTAGTTAAGTACATTTTTTATCTTTATGGAGAGGTACGGCTCCTCTAATGCCCTCCTTTCCTTCTCTCGAGTAGCCGAGCAATGTTGTTTTAATGGCGTAGTAAAAGGACCTTGCCAAAAAGATAAAGGCGGTCTCGAGGCGTAGAACTCTCGACCCGCTAGAATTCCCGTCCTTCTCGTTTCTACGACTGCGATTCCTTCATTATAGCCGTGCGATGAGTCATGTCGTGCTGTCGCAATGGCATGTTAAGAATCGCAATCCTAATTTCTTCAGGAGAAACGTAATACCTTTTTATCAATTGTCGACCGCTTATTAAATTACGATGATATTTCTAGCCTAAATTATAATTATTACTCTGAAAAAAAAATTCTAGATAAACTTGTAAGATGCATTTAGTAATGCAATTTTTGAAATACTTTTGTTAGTTATTATTACCAAATACAATAATAATAATAACAAGACATTTAATAATAATTATGATCTCTTCATTTTTAATAACGTTATTTTGTCATAATGACCTATATGTTTAATTGAAACTATTTCACCAAGGTGTTTGGTAACTTTTATCAGGACTGGGTCATAACCAATTATAATCAATCTTTTTTTAGTGTAGGAGAAGTTATCACTTCATTTTTTATAATATTATTCTGTTATGATCTATATGTTTAGTTGAAACTATTTCACCAAGGTGTTTGGTAACTTTTATCAAGCCTGGATTATCATCACCAATTATAATCAATCTTTTTTTTCAGTGTAGGAGAAGCTATCAAGTATTTTATTTCAGTCATTTACAAAGTCAACAATCTAACATAAGTTTGAATCATGACTCTTAGGAAACTCTCTCTGAGGGCTAACTTATACCCCTTTGAAGAGAACATCGATCATTTATTTTACTGCGCGTTTAGAACATGCAGTAGAAGAGATGTCTTTAGATTTGTACTTATCAGCCAAGCGGACTGTCCCCCTTGCGGCGACACTCGCTACACGACCATAACTTTCCGCAAGTGATCGTCGCATGGGACGTGCAATCCGGCCTTTATAGCGGGCGTCGAGAGCAGGTTACACGGCGGACGGGCGCATTTATCTCCGTATCGTTTCGCCGATCGAGTCAATTTTCGACGAAGCTGTTTCTCTCTGCGACGACGGTCGCGGCGAAACAAAAAGAAGGCCGCTCGGTCCCTCGGTTTCCCGTAAATCACAGCGGGTCACATTCCGCGGGACGCCATTAATGCGGTTATCTGTACAGTAGGCGACACGTACTAGGTGCCGTGGATCAGATAGCGCGGGCGACCCATTGATTCCGTGGAACCAGTTTCACTCGACGGTTATGCTATACGGATTCCGATTTACACGTACGTATGGGTGATCCGCGCGTATGCATACGCGCGCCAACACACGCTGCGGGCGAGGTCACAGCGACACATGCACGGGTATACGAATGTACGAATGCCGTAGGTAAAAGCGCGCGCGAAAATTGCGATAGCGCAATCTCTCCATAAATAGCGTAGCGTAATGTCGCGCCCGCTCTCGGCCGCGGCTCAGCGTTCGATTAAGTATCGTCCGCTCGCCTTCATCCGGAGTCTTTTGTCCCAATCGCTGTAGCCGACGCCATGCCGATTACACGGAGAGACGTTCCACGAGCGACGGTGGTCTTCATTACTCGTGTTTCGCACTGTCTCGTCAGGCAGACTCTCGTATCGATTAGTCGAAAGCGACCGGGAGACTCCCGGTATTTCCGATCGGCAATACCGCCGTATCTTTTACAAGCCAGACGATCGTTACCGGTTCCCGCGGTGATACCCGTTCGGCGACGACGATCGGCGGCTAATTTCCGCTGGAAAAAGTTTCGGCGTCGCCGTCGTCGTCGTCGTCGTTATTGTCTCCGCCGGATCGCGAAGAAACGAAGAAGCGAGTGTCCGTTACTCGCCGCGCTTACAGCGCAAAAGAGTAAACGATCTCGGGCTTTCACGTAGATCGTGCACGTGCACCATCAGGATAATGAGAGCAGAAGGAATTGCCGAGGTTAACGAGGATAAAGGAGACCGTCGCACGATTCGAGGCCGCTCGAAAAATCGTTCATGCGCCCGACATTATCCGTACAATTAACTTTGTGGTTCGGACTTTTTTTTTTCCTTTAACCGATTACTCATCTCTCCTTCTTTTATACAATGCGTCCGGGGCTCGCGTCCTTATTATCGGTCTTGTTCTCCCTTTTTTTTCTCCCTTTTCTAAAATGCGCTCCGGATCCCGGCGCGAACCGATCGCGAGATCGCATCCCGACCACGGTCGACTTTCGAAGAAATTTATCGTCAGTAAATTACAGTGTTTCGACAATTTCTTGCCGTGCCACGCCGCAGTCAGCGCCGCTCCTCGGCACAAGCACCCATGATTGCGGTCGTAAAGAGCACGCGTTAACGCAAATTTTATGTCAGCTAAAACAAAGATACGAATTGTGATCGCGTTACACTCAACGGAAGTCAAGGGAGGTTTCCTTTGAAGAGGATTGGAGCCTCGCTGATTCGCATTACTCCGAGTCCTTTTTTACGCGTGTACTCACTTTTATCCTCTCTCTCTCTGCTGGTACATGACACATTCTAATAGGCTTTACTGTTAGGCTAACTGGGATATAATAAAATATGAACGCTGTAATTATCATTCCTGTTTTTTTTTTACTTTTATTGCGGTTTTCAAGTATCTTAAAATTACCAACTATATCGTGCTATCCATTTTACACTTGTAAAACTTTCTTCTTTCCATTTAACAGATTACCGAAAGAAATAACGGCAACTTTTTAAGATCCCTCAAAATCGCTTTCATTGATGAGCAACTTTAATTTGAAGTGGTTTCTTCCGTTCCAGCTTGATAATTAAGTTTGATAATATCGCCGCGTTACAAAGTACAAGAGTGAAATTTCGAGCCGTAAAGATTAAATTATTTCTTCCGCGCGACAACAGTCCCGAGGCTAAGTTTTGCCGCACAACGAACAAGTACATCATAGAATAATCGTCCAGCCGCCCGGCATGCTGGACGAAGGCGTTATGATGCACTTACCAAGTCTCTTGCGAAAGTGTACTGTAAATTTGTTCCTCTATAACGAATTTTCTAGGTGGGTGTACTTCAAGCACGTCTTGCCGCCGTCGTTGTTGCGCTGCTCCGCTCCGCTCCGCGGACCTTTAAAGTTTCAATGAAGCCGGAAAAAAAGTTAGCCCGGACCGCCCGGTCTTAAAGCCCTCTCTCTCTCCTCTCATCCCTCGCAAGTTACTAAACGCGAGCTAACACTTTCGTCCACCTGCCCCTTCAATTATGTCCCCAATTTTGCGCCGCCTATCCAGTTTCAATTACGGCCATTCGACAATGCCGTCTCCGCGGAACTTATTCGCCATTAATTAAGGCCACTCGATAGAAGGACTGCCTTAATTAAGATCGCATTGAGAAAATTTAATAATCCGGCCCGGTACCGATTAAAAGTTACAAGAAATTATTCACCTGTCCAGCGATATGCTAATAAAATTTAATAAATCACCCGTCGGCACGCGTTATTTCGCTTCCATCGCGATTCATATTATCGCGCCGGCGTTGAATTTTACATGCATTGCCGAGTGCAATGCGCCCGTTGTCACTGACATATTACAAACCGATTATCCTTTTTCCCACGCGGGAAAAGCGTATTATTCAGCTACTACTTTCGGCGTTACCGTTATTATTAATTATCACGTAATCATTATTGATTAAGCTGAAATCTGTTTTTAATGACACATGTATATGTGTATGCTGCACCAACAGTACAAGCGATTTTCGTCCGTTGTGATTGCTGAAACATTTAACGACTCCACAAACAATGATCCGCTTAAACGTCCCGAAAGAATGTTAGTGTTGCCGTTTCATTATAGCAAAATTCGGAAAATCGTATTGTATCGGTCGCACATCGTCTTAAAGTAATGCCTCGTTTCCGACGCGGGCACGCGATCCACCGAGAATCGTCGTACAAAAGGGACCCGAAAAAAAAACGTACGAATCGTATAAAAGCCCACTCTCTCTCTCTCTCTCTCTCTCGTCGAAAGCGTGTCCTCAACTTCTCGTTTCTCCGGCTGGTCTCAAGCGAACCGAAAGAAACGCTTTACAATGGGCTCCTGTCTCAGTGTGACGACTCGACCCATTATTTATTAAAGATCCATTCTTTTTATCGGGGGATAGTTTCTCCCTCTGTCTCTGAGAAGCAGCGGCCCACTCCCTCCATTTCGGGTCACCGGAAAACTTTGCGGAAAGCGGAGAGAGAGAATGAGAGAGAGAGAGATTAGTTACATCTCCGTCCTGCGGCTGGTAGAATCGGGCGCTGCTTGGATCGTGTGCAAGAAGAAGCGTTGCAGCTGGTGGTAGCCGAGAAAGAAACTCACCGATCTGATAAGGCTCTTATTGTCGTCCGGCGGTGCCCGTGTGCGGAAGCCTTTAAGACGAATGCCGAATGGGACAGGTCGATCGCATCGCGGAAGCTGTGAAATGATTAAATTCCCGTTAGTGCCGCTTTCGCCCTTAAATATTCTATTAAACCAATTTTCTATTAAATCAGCGCTTCTGAACGAACTGCAACGTTGAACGAAACGTTGTAAATTCGATACAGGCCGCTCGTAAATTGCGAACAAGTCTTCTCTCGGTTGATCTCTCAGCGAGACATTTCCATCTAATCCGCTGCGATCCGGCGGAAAGTCTAGGAAGCTGCGGAATGATCGGTTACGTCGAGAGATTCGCGTTCTGTGTGGCCTTCGGACGTATACATACGAGCGATCTATGGACGTCGACGCGCATCCCCGTATACAAATGCGGTTCGCGTTCGGGCAGCTGCTCCAGAACGGAAGGAGAGCGAGAAGAAGAAACATACCGGGCGCGATAAGGATCTCATTGTCATGGCACCGGTGTGGAGGAGCCTTTACAGCCGGTAGGAGGAGGCCGAGCCGACCGCATCGAGCAAATTGCAACTCTGTCGAAACTATCGGAGCGAGCGGATCGTCCGCTCGGAGAAGAATGCGCGACACGATTGTTAGGGGTCTGGTTAGTCCCGGGCACCTTTTCATCGCTTACGTTCCTGTGGTGGTATAACCCTCCTCCGCGATGATAACATCTCTGGAACACTGGGCGACATCGGGTCTCCTCTTTTTCTCCTTGTTACTACGCCTTTCCTATCTCCGTCTATTTTATCTCGCCTCTCCTTCTCTCGCGCGCTCTCTCTCTGCCTCCCCCCTTCCTTCCCCCGTTCCTCCTCGCTCGCACCGTCGCATCAGCTCTATTCGCTCTCGTCTCCCTAGCTCGAGCGCGGCCGAGGCTAAATTGTCATTCGATGCCCTGAGAATTCGATTTCCAGTCGAGTTTTGTGGTGACAAGGGTTCGAAGCCGTTCCCTGCTCCCCCCC
>VBVQ01004895.1:0-13369 GCA_011636635.1 Tetramorium simillimum | reverse complement strand
GACAGATATGGAAGAATCTTTTTAATTTTGCTCTATATCAACTAAAAAATTAACATTCAGCAATTTCTTTAATGAAAATTTATTCTGGAGAAATATATTCCAAGATAATAATGTACATGTTTGATAAACATTATTAAATGCACATATCAATGCAACAAACAACAAACTTATTCTGAATTTGATCAAAATTTAAAAAAATTTTTTACGTTTATCAGAAATATTTAACAAAATCGCATTAATCGACAATATATCAGCTTTAACATGTGACCCACATATCTGCGATAATTTCTTCCTTGATAATATTTTTCCATTCATTATGAGAATGCTTGCTGTAAATATTTTTAAAAATCTCCATTTACATCATATTTCTAAATACACTTCAATTTCAGAATATAAACTCAACAAAAGAATATAATTTTTTTAATACACACACTTGTTTCTCCAATGCACTTATTTTCTTATACTAGCAATCGATTTTCATTTTGTAATTTACCTCAATCTCTTTTCAATCTCCAAAACTATGAAACTACGGCACAGGGAAGTTTTAGAAACGCTTTTCCGCGAGTAAGGTGTTTTTATGGCGATGCTAGAGCTCGAAGCAAAAACGCTTTACACAATGTTAATAACGGACAGCCAGACGCTAGACTGTACGCGGACAGCAGGATGTCTGCAATTAGAGCGCAAGCGCAAAAACGACCTTGCAATCAATGCCGCGCGTCCACCTCGTGCAGTCTTTAACAACCCCTGTAGCCGTAAACATGCCAAGTGCACGCGAGAAGGATCTCAACTATCAGCAAGACATTCGATATGTCTTTAAGTTGAACAACTGGATTTTGGGCTCAATCGGCATCTGGCCAGTCTCGATTCGCGGTATCGGACGGCACGCGTCCAAGATCGCGATCGCGTTCGGTAATCTGGCATTAAGTTTCGCAATGGTGCCCTGCGCCCTGCACATCATGTTCGACGAGAAGGACGTCATTATGAGACTGAAGCTCAGCGGCCTACTGGCCTTCTGCCTCACTGCGATGACGAAGTATTGCATCCTCGCGCTACGTCGCCCCATGATATTGCTTTGTATCGAATACGTAAAAAATGACTGGTGGAAGGTCGGTGTTGACAGTTATTAATATAATGCACTAATATGCTGCACTAATTTGCAAAGTACTGAGAATGGTTTAAATGAATTTGTGATCTCGCACGAATTAAGGTGACTTCAAGATAATTCACTATAGTTTGAGACTATAATTTTCTCATTGCCATTGAAAAAGTATATTTTGCAGATTTATAATATTTAAAATAATATTCACCGTATTTAGATCAAAGTAGATAATATTTTTCGTTTTCAAACTTCAATTTAAAGACACGAGAGTAATAGCGAGATAATTATATTATGATCTAATTATTAAAAAATAAGAACTACTGTTAATACTGTGACAGGTGACGTTCAAAGCCGATCGAGAACTAATGTTGAAGTATGCTACCATCGGGCGCAATCTAACGATTATTGGCGCATCTTTTATGTACACCGCCGGCATCATTTATTACATGATTCTGATTCCGTTTTTTTCCGAAAACAAAATCAACAATCAAACGATTAGACCGCTCGTGTACCCGACTTACAGTGAATTTCGACAATCCCAGATTAGCCCGATATATGAAATTGTATATGTGGCTCACTGCATGTGCGGATACACCATATACTCGATAACAGCCGGTGCGTGCGGACTGGCCGCCCTCTTTGTAACTCATGCATGCGGACAGATTCAAGTGATCGCATCGCGATTGGAAGATCTCTTAAATGGCAAAAGCTCGGACATTCATCAACGAATCGCTGTCATTGTGAAACATCACGTCCGCATAATAAGGTAATATTTTAAAAAAGTAGCTCATTAGAAATTCATAACCGTTTAATAATATAAAGAAATTTAAGAGTATATTTAAAATATTTTAATAATTTGCCATCTAAATTGTAACTGATAAAAGAAATTTAAAAATATATAACAAAAAATTATTATTCCTTTTTCGTATAATACTGTCTATAATTCAATTAATATCATTAACTTAGCACAATAGCAGAAATAATGTTGTGTATTTATTTCATAACGCTGATTTAATTTTTGATATTGAAAGAATTAATATAATTGCCAAATGCTGCATAATTTCGTTTATATAATTTGCTTACCTATTCTCATTGAGAATGCAACAGGTGGTCTCAACAACCATCCAATACGTTTCAGCAACTGGTGCTTTACATATGAAATAATGGGCTATAAGCATGCGTTATTGTATATCAGTCTATTATAGATATATACGCTGTGTACTTATATTGCATAGCAACAAAATAATGAGTCATGTTAGAGTAAGAATGTACAAGGCAGTGCATTCAAGTTTCCTTGTAGAAATTTGGATAATTCTTTGCAGGTTTTCAGCTGTGGTAGAGAAAGTTTTACAAGAAGTATGTTTAGTGGAATTTTCTAGTTCCGTATGCACGATATGTCTACTTGAATACTACTGTATAGTGGTGCGCTAATATATACCATACATTAAAAAAAACAAAAAGAAAAAATTAACTAGTAGCGCGAGAAACCCTAAAATTATTTTTGCTACTTTTACAATTTCATAGGATTGGCAAGACGACAATAGGCTTAGTTTAGCAACTTACTTTTTACTCTTCATTTCATTCTGTTTCAATATATACATATTATGCTATATTGGCGAACTTCTCATGGAAAAGGTATCGTTATGTTTTTCAGATAATTTTGAAGTTTCCGATAATTGTAATCATAATTGAATAATCATTCATAACTGTAAATGTTGCAGAGCAGTCAAATTGGATCGATGTGTTATATGATTAATTGGTATCAATTATCTCCAAGATCAGTACGCAGTCTCATTCTGATAATCGCTATGTCCAGCCATCCCATAAAACTTAGTGCCGGTAGAATGGTAGATTTATCATTAACAACTTTTGGAAATGTGAGACATTGCGTACACTTATTAATATCAATCTTTCTCTTTATATTGCATATTCTATTTTATTATTCATTTATTAAAAGAAAATTATTCCATGAAAAAAATTTGTACTTCTAGAATTATTTAATACTCTTGTATAACAAATCTAACAATAGATTTCATTAAAAATTGTAAAAAGCTAAATTACGGCTGAACAAATATCATTATATGTATATATTAATGTAATTTTTTTTAGGTTTTGAAAACTAGTGTGGCATATCTGAGCTTCCTACGGACATTAGTCATGTAAATATGATTGCAATTATATGACATATATTAAAAAATATTTTACATTTGATCTATAGTTAATTTGTTCAATGTAGAATCTTTATATATGTATAGAGATACTGACTAGAATAATATTACGTCACTAGAATAATATTACGTCACTATCAGATGTATAAAACAGTCGCAGTCATTTCCTATTAATTATGACATTGAGTTATCTACGCAATTTATAATCGCTTTTCTCACTTTTTGAAATGCTTGCTAATAATTAATTTACCAATGACAATTAAATGAAGTAGAAAATACTAAACTATTAATAATTTTCTCACCTTTAATTTCTCAAAAAAATCGATTATCGGAAAATTTCAACGAGAACAATGACATGCTTCTACGGTTTAGAAATTAAAATATGCTTTGCACAGTTTATAGCGTGCACACGATCTGTCAGTCTAACATGGACTAACGGCTGGTACTTAAAAAAAAAAAAAATGTCTGTAATACCAGCACAAACGCATGTCCCGCGCGAAATTAAAATCAATATCCCGCGCGTCTCTGCACTCTTCTTGCAGTCTTCGGTGAAATCTGTCACCGCGAAAATGTCCAATTTACGCGATAAGTCCGCGGCATCGCAGAATTCCAGTTATCAGAGAGACACTCAATATGCCCTCAAGTTTAACAACTGGATTTTGGGCTCGATTGGTATTTGGCCAGTCTCGATTCGCGGTATCGGACGACACGCGTCCAAGATCGCGATCGCGTTCGGAAATCTGGCATTAAGTTTCGCGATGGCGCCCTGCACATCATGTACGACGAGAAGGATGTCACTATGAAACTGAAGCTCAGCGAACTAGTGGCCTTCTGCCGAACTGCGATGACGAAGTATTGCATCCTCGCGCTACGTTGCCCTAACATATTGCATTGTATCGAATACGTAAAAAATGACTGGTGGAAGGTCGATGTTGTCAATTATTAATATAACGTATTGCACTGATTTGCAAAATTTATCACAAAAAAGTGAAGAATGGTTTAATGAAATTTGTAATCTCGCACGAATTAAGGTGACCTCGGTTTTAAAATAATGCAATAGTTTGAAACTATAATTCTTATTCCCATTTAGAATGTATTCTTTTGCAGATTTTTATAATATTTAAAATAAAATTCAGAACAAAGTGGATGAAATTTTTCTTTTCTAAACTTCAATTTAAAGACAAAAAACCAATAGCGAGATAATTAAATTGTGATCTCTTATTTAACGAAAAATAAAAATTATTGTTAATACTGTGACAGGTGACGTTCAAAGCCGATAGAGAACGAATAATTTGCGCATCTTTTATGTATACCGGCGGCATCATTTATTACATGATTGTGATTCCATATTTTTTCCGTACTCAAAATCAACAATTAAACCATTAGATCGCTCGTATATCCGATTTACAGTGAATTTCGACAATCCTAGATTAGCCCGATATATGAAAATGTATATGGCTCACTGCATGTGCGGATACACCATACTCGATAACAGCCGACATGTGCAGATTGGCCGCTCTGTTTGTAACTCATGCATGCGGACAGATTCAAGTGATCGTAGCGCGATTGGAAAATCTCTTAAATGGCAAAAACCCGGACATTCATCAACGAATTGCTTTCATCGTGAAGGTTCACATCAGCATAATAAGGTAATATTTTAAAATAGCAGTTCATTCATAACAGCAGGAATTCATAACAGTTTAATTATATAAAAAAAGTTTAAGAATATATTTAAAATTTTTTAACGATATGTAATCTAAATTGTAACTGATAAAAGACATTTGAAAATATCTAATAAAAAATTATTATTCCTTTTTAATATAATATTGTCAACAACTGGATTAATATCATTAATTTGCATAATAACAGCATAATAACAAAAAATGTTGTGTATTTATTTCATAACGCTAATTTAATTTTTGATATTGAAAAAATTAATATAATTGCCAAATGGTGTATAATTTCGTTTGCTTAACTATTCTCATTTCGTTATATAAAGGATGTGCTAGAGAATGCAACAGGTGGTCTCAACCATCCAATACATTTCAGTAACAGGTGTTATTACGTAGCAAACAATGGACTATAAGCATGCGTTATTGTATATCGGTCTACTATAGATATATATGCTGTGTACTTACACTGCATAGCAGCAAAATAACCATTCATATTAGAGTAAGGGTGATAGCAGAGAACGAAACGTAAGCGCCTATGTCTGTCGTAGACATGAAGCAAGACCGAGAAAAACGTAGTCGTAATAGACTGGTCGAACAATCAAATTACTACTATACGTTTTTCTCTGCCTTACTTCACGTCCACGACTACGACATAAGTGCGTACGACTCGTTCTCTGCCATCAGTCTATGAATGTACGAGGCAGTGCATTCAAGTTTCCTCGTACAAATTAGGATGATTAATTGCAAACTTCCTGCCGTGGTGGAGGAAATTTTACAAGAAGTATGTTTAGTAGAATTTACTAGTTTTGTGTGCACGATATGTCTACTTGAATACTACTGTATAGTGCGCTATATATACTATACATGAAAAAAAAAGTTAATCAGTGGCGCGAGAAACCCTAAAATTATTTTTACTACTCTCTACAAGTGAAACAGTGAAACTCACTGTCAGTCAGCGATCATACACTGATTGTTAGTGTAAAGTATAGCGTAAATTTTTTAGTGCTATATTTTACACTGACAATCAGTGTATAATCGCTGATTGATAGTGGGGTTTCACTAATTCACTTTTAGAAAGTACTTTTATAATTTGATAGGATTGGCAAGACGATAAGCTTAGTTTTGCAATTTTCTTTTTATTCTTCATTGTTACTGTCACTGTGTTTTAATATATACTTATTATGCTATATTATCAAACTTCTTATGGAAAAGGTATAGTTATGTTTTTCAGATAATTTCAAAGTTTTCGATAATTGTAATCATAATTAAATAATTGTTTATAACCGTGAATATTGCAGAGCAGTCAAATGGGATTAATATGTTATATGATTAATTGGTATCAATTATCTCCAAGATCAGTACGCAGTCTCATACTTATAATCGCTATGTCCAACCAGCCTATAAAACTTAATGCCAGTAAAATGATAGACTTATCATTAACAAGTTTTGGAAATGTGAGACATTGCGTACACTTATTAATTTCAATCTTTCTCTTTATATTGCATATTCTATTTTATTATTCATTTATTAAAAGAAAATTATGCCATGGAAAAAATTAAAACCTGTAGAATTTAATATTTAATATTCTTGTATAACAAATCTAGAAATAATTTCATTAAAAGTTGTAAAAAGTTAAATTACGGCTGAACAAATACCATTATATATTAATATAACTTCTTTTAGATACTGAAAATTAGTTTGGCATTTCTCAGCTTTCTATGAATATTAGTCGTGTAAATATAATTGCAATTATATGACATATATTAAAAGATATTTTACATTTGATCTATAGTTAATTCCAACGTATTGTTCACTGTAGAATGTTTACATAAAGAGCTAATAACTAGAATAATATAAACTATCAGATGTATACACACTTGCATTCTTTTCCTATTAATTATGTCATTAAGCTATCTACGCGAACAATTCATAATCGCTTTTCTCACATTTTTAAATACTTGCTAATAATTAATTTAACAATAACAAGTAAGGTAGAAAATACTAAACTATTAATAGTTTTCTCACCTTTAATTTCTGAAATAACCGATTAGGATTCGAAAACTTCAACGAGAAAAATGACATGCTTCTGCACGGTTTAGAACTGCCGAGATGTAAAAGTATGCTCCGCACGGTTAATAGCGTGTACACGATCTGCCAGACAATCGTTGACTATCGACTGGCAATGCAAAAAAATGCTAGCGCAAGCGCGTTTTACGCGCGAATCAATATACCGCGCCACCGCTTTTCACTCTTCATTTAGTCTTCAGTAGGACCTGTCACCGCGAACATGTCTAGTATACGCGTCAAGTCCACGACGACACAGAATTCCAGTTATCAGCGAGACATTCAATATGCCTTCAAGTTGAATAGCTGGATTCTGGGCTCGCTTGGTATTTGGCCACTCGTGATACGAGGATTTGGACAGCACGTATCCGAGATCGCAATCGCAATCTGGAATCTCGCGTTGAGTTTCGCGATAGTGCCCGCCGCCCTGTATCTCATTTATGACGAAAAGGACTTTAATTTGAGAGTGAAGCTATGCGGACTGCTTACTTTCTGTCTCGTCGTGATGATAAAGTACTGCATTTTCGTGATACGTCGCCCTAAGATACGTCGTTGCATCGAATACGTAAAGGATGATTGGTGGCAGGTCGGTGTTGCTAGTAACTCATATATCATGTTAATGTGTGACAAGTTGTTGCGGAACATTGCAAAAAATAATCTGAGTAAATAGAATGTGATTAAAATCTGGATTTCAAATTAATTCAATTTTGTGATTTTAATACTGTCGAAGAAGTGTATTTTGCGCAATTACACTAATTACAATAATATAAATATATTTATACACAATTATATTTAAGATAATAATACGAGTAGAAATGGATAATTAATAAAACTTTTCTCCGCTAAATTTTTAATTGAAAGAAAAAAAATTAGACTGCAAAATTGATAAATAAAAGTCATTAGCAACACTGTGACAGGTAACATTCGGATCTGATCGCGAATTGATGCTGAAATACGCTGCCACCGGTCGCAATTTGACAATAATCGGCGCATCTTTCATGTATACCGCTGGAATCATTTTTACCTTAATTCTGCCCTTCTGTTCCGAAATCAAAGTCGGCAATCAAACCATCAGACCGCTCGCGTATCCGATCTATAGCAAGTTTTTTAGCCAGTCACAACTTAGCCCAGTATATGAACTCATATATGTGGCTCATTGTATGTGCGCATACACCATATACTCGGTCACAGCTGGTGCCTGTGGACTAGCTGCCTTGTTCGCCACTCATGCATGTGGCCAAATCCAAATACTTCTATCACGATTAGAAGATCTATTAACTGGTGAAAAATTTGGACAGAACTCGAATGTTCATCTTCGAATCGCTGCTATCGTGAGAAATCACGTACGGATAATGAGGTAATGTGTTACAATAATTCATGTTTCTTTCTGATTTCGAAATAATTTTTTGATATGGAAAATAAAAAATTATAATTAGAAAATTTCATTTTCAGCTTAAGTTACAAATCTTTTCAGTATAAATTACAAAATTTTCCGATACTAAATACAAAACGTAAATTTATTCGAGTCTATAGTTCAATACATGTAACAATGATATCGAGTTGAAATAGCAGGCTTTTAATTAATAATAAAATAAAATAAATAAATGCCGCATTTAAAGCCAGAGCTGGTTGATAATTGCTTTCATTTTAACTAACAACGGGTTATAGAACACCCATACATTGTTTCACAATTTGATTAAGTAGGTTAACCTCTTTCATTATAGCCTGTTGTTATGATGATGGCAGTCATTTTACAACAGTATACGACTATAAATATTATAAACTGGAATTACTTATTCCAGATTCGTGGCCGGGGTGGAGGAAGTTTTGCAGGAAGTATGTTTAGTAGAGTTTACTAGTTCCGTATGCACGATATGTTTGCTTGAATATGATTGTATTGCGGTACGTTAACATATAATTTAAAAGAAAAGAAAAATTCAACAACTCTTAATGAAATTATCCTGTAAAATTACATTTGTTATTTAAAATCTGATAGGATTGGAATGCGGATGATAAAATTGGAGCGACGACTTATTTTCTGCTCCTTGTGTCATTCTGCTTTAATGTTTACATGTTATGCTATATCGGCGAGATTCTTATGGAAAAGGTACATTTCCATTTTTCTCATACACATTTTATTTCGACAACACTAATAACTGGATAATCTTGACTGGCTTTGCAGAGCCTTCAAGTAGGATCAATATGCTACATGATTAATTGGTATGACTTATCGCCAAAATCAGCTCGCAGTCTTATATTAATAATCGCAATGTCCAGCCATCCTATGAAAATTACTGCTGGGGGAATGGTAGATTTATCATTAAAGACTTTTGGAAGTGTGAGACATTATGTATATTTATTAATTTTATTCCATATTTTGCATTTTTTATTCTATTTGTAGTTTAAAGAAAAATTATTCTATAAAAAAATTAATATATCCAAAATTATTTAACATTACTTTCGTATAACAAATTTAGTTTTCACTATAAAAATTGTAAAAATTATAGCTGAAAATATATTATTATATTTTAATATAATTTTTTTAGGTACTGAAAACTAGTCTGGCATATCTGAGCTTCCTACGGACATTAGTCATATAAATATAATTGTTACGCAAATTAGGAAATTTTATGATTTAGTTAATGTTAAACGTAGAATCGTTATGTGTAATGATAATATCTAGAATAATAATGTTATTATCAGATATCCACATAGTCGCATTCTTTCTCTATTAATTTGTCACTGAATATTATTTATGCACAAACAATTTATGTCTTTTTTCACTTTTTTATTGTTTGTTAATAATGAATTTATTATTGATAATTAAATGAGGCAAAACTGTTAAACTATATGAATAATAATTTTCTCACTTTTGATTTTTTTAATAATCAATAACCATACTTCTGATTTCTTAAATAATCGATTGAGATCAGAAAAATTTCATCAGAATGACGAAAGTGCTTCTTCGATTTAAAATTGTCGAGATGTAAAATATACTCTGCACGGTTAATAGCGTGCACACGATCTGTCAGACTATCATTGACTACCCCAGCTGGTATTGCAAAAAAACGCCTGTAATGCCAGCGCAAGCGCATGTCCCGCGCGACATTATAATCAATGCCGCGCGTGTCTGCACTCTTCTTGAACTCAGTCCTCGGTGAAATCTGTCACCGCGAACATGTCTGATTTACGCGATAAGTCCGCGATATCGCAAAACTCCAGTTATCAGCGAGACATTCAATTTGTCTTCAAGTTTAACAACTGGATTCTGGGCTCGCTTGGTATTTGGCCAGTCGCGATACGAGGGATTGGACGGTATACATCCAAGATTGCGATCACGATCTGCAATCTCGCGTTGAGCTTCGCGATAGTGCCTTGCGCTTTGCATATCATCTATGACGAAAAGGACCTCATCTTAAGGTTGAAGCTCAGCGGCTTGCTGGCTTTCTGCCTCACCGCGATGACGAAGTACTGCATCTTCGTCATACGTCGCCCTAAGATACGCCGTTGCATCGAATACGTTAAAAATGATTGGTGGCAGGTCGGTGTTGCTAGTAACTAATGTATCGTATTAATGTGTGACATTCGTTACAAAACATTGAAAAAAAAATAATCTCAGTAAAAAGAAGTGATTAGAGTGATCTTGATTTCAAATTATTTCGATTTTGTGATTTTATCACTGTTCAAGAAGTGCATATATTCTGCGTAATTATATATAAATTATGAATAATATAAATAATTTATCCACAATTACATTTAATATGATATACGAATCAAAATGCACGATTAATTAAACTTTTCTCCGCGCTATATTATAACTTTGATTCAAAGAAGGAAAGTTAGATTGCAAAATTGTTAAATGCAGATTTCTCATCCATCAATAAATAAAAGTTACTAGCAACACTGTGACAGGTAACATTCAGATCCGATCGTGAATTGATGCTGAAGTACGCTGCCAGCGGTCGCAATCTGACTATAATCAGCGCATCTTTCATGTACACCGCTGGCATCATTTATCACTTAATTCTGCCCTTCTGTTCCGAGCACAAAGTCAACAATCAAACCATCAGACCGCTCGTGTATCCGACAAATAGTAAATTTAGCCAATCACAAATTAGTCCAGTATATGAAATCGTGTTTGTGGCTCATTGTATGTGCGGCTACACCATATATTCGGTCACAGCTGGTGCCTGTGGACTAGCTGCCTTATTCGCCACTCATGTATGTGGCCAAATCCAAATACTTCTATCACGACTAGAAGATCTAATAACTGGTGAAGAATTTGGACAGAACTCGAATGTTCATCTTCGTATCGCTACCATCGTGAAAAATCACGTACGAGTAATAAGGTAAAGTGTTATAATTTTTGTCTTTTTCTAAAATTTTGTGATAATGTACCGTCATGGAAAATTAAAAATTTCAAGGAAATATAACTTTCAGCGCGCGCGCTCCTAAGTACAAATATAAAATT
Source organism: Tetramorium simillimum (assembly GCA_011636635.1). Classification (NCBI taxonomy): domain Eukaryota; kingdom Metazoa; phylum Arthropoda; class Insecta; order Hymenoptera; family Formicidae; genus Tetramorium; species Tetramorium simillimum. The sequence goes on along the minus strand of VBVQ01004895.1, from coordinate 1,894 downwards.
TTTTAGTACAAAACTTTGTTCAAGTTATAATTCAATACCTATAGTTAATTTAGCAAAGGAAAATTTTCTCGAATTTAATTCCATACCGAAAGGATTAATATTACTGTATTAAATTCGCACATATAACTATTATTATTACATTGTGCTATACATGATAAAGAGACAATTATGATATTGTGTGATAAGGCGACGAATGCAACAGGTGTGATCTGAACTAATCTCTAATCCAATACGAAGTGCCATTGCATGTTAGACAGATAATATGCAAAATATTAGCATACGCCTCGTTATATCAATTTATTGTTTTCTATTCTATCTATTTACATCGTGTACCAACTTTGAATTTATAATTAGAATGAATGAGACAATCCCTTCAAATTTTCTTATATAAACTGTAGTGACTTATTCCAGGTTCGCAACTGTGGTAGAAGAAGTTTTGCAGGAAGTGTGTTTAGTAGAGTTCACTAGTTCTGTATGTACGATATGTTTGCTAGAATACTACTGCATAGTGGTGCGTTAACGTGTATTGAAGAAAAAGAAAAATTTTCAACAATTCTCAATGAAATATCCTGTAAAATTATATCTGTTATTTAAAATTTAATAGGATTGGAAAGCGGATGATAGAATTGGATTGACGACTTATTTTCTGCTCCTTGTGTCATTCTGTTTTAATGTTTACATTTTATGTTATATCGGCGAGATTCTAATGGAGAAGGTATACCTTCATTTTTTTTCACGTTTAATTTCGACAGCGCTAACAAATATTCGCGATTGATTTTACAGAGCAGTCAGATTGGATCAATATGCTACATGATTAATTGGTATCAACTATCACCAAAATCAGCTCGCAGTCTTATACTGATAATCGCGATGTCCAGCCATCCTATAAAAATCAGTGCCGGCAGAATGGTAGATTTATCATTAAAAACTTTTGGAAATGTGAGGCATTATGTACATTTATTAGTTTTCGTATCTTGCATCTTTCTATCTTGTACTTTATAAAAAGAAATTATTGCACGAAAAAACGGATACGTCCAGAATTTAATATCACTTTTATATAATAAATCTAATAGATTTGACTATAAAAATTGTAAGAAATTATGGCTAAATCATCATAATTTAATACATTTTTTAGGTAATGAAAACTAGTCTGGCATATCTGAGCTTCCTACGGACATTAGTTATGTAAATATTGAAATTACATATATTAAGAAATATTTTAAATTTGATGTAGCTAATCTGTTCACAATATAAAATCTTTATATAATAATTATAACATCTAAAATAATATTATGTTACTATCAAACATCTACATAATCGCATTCTTTTCCTGTCAATTATGCCATTGAACTATACATGCACAAAGAATTTATAAACTGTTTTTACTTTTTTTTGGCAATGCTTGCTAATAATTAATTTAACAATTTGACAGTTATATAAGAGAGAAAATATTAAACTATAAAGTTTTTTAATTTTTAACAAAATTTTAATTTCTTAAATAACCGATTAAGTTTAGAAAAATTCAGAATGGTGAAAGTACTTCTTCGATTTAGAATAATCGAGATGTAAAATATGCTGTATACGATAATAGTATCGATACGATCTGATTATCGTTGACAACCGATTGACGTTGCAAAAAAAAAGACGCCTATAGGTAATGCCAGTGCAAGCGCATGCCCTCGTTTAATATAATATTTTTAGATATTGAAAATTAGTATGGAATATTTGAGTTTCCCACGTATGTCAATATAAAAATATAAAATTATGTGATAGAGATAGAAAAAAGAATTATTTATTTATGTTTGTATATCAGATATGCACGTTTTCACTTTTCATATATCACTAATTTTTGTCGTTGAACCGCCTGTACCTATGTTTCACTTAACACAATTTT
>VBVQ01004894.1:0-13373 GCA_011636635.1 Tetramorium simillimum | reverse complement strand
ATATATATATGTGTGTGTGTGTGTGTGTGTGTGTATGAGCTATATCGCTATTTTGATATAAATATCCTATCGTATCTGATGATTTTTAATGAAGTAATTTCCGTAATATATACATATATATATATATATACATGTATATATAATGTTGTTTATATTTATTTTACCAACGCAGTGCAAGCGCCGGGTAATCGCGCATCGAGGAAGCGCAAAATGGAATGTCAAACGATCGTTGCAATACCTCAATTAAGATAACGTAATGGTTGCAATATATTTGTGTGTTTGTTTACGATGTTTGGATTTACACAGCACAGTAACATATATGTTGCTGCATTTGCGCGATGCCATGATTCGTTACATTTTTCTATGCATCTTAATGCGTGCCGATAGTGTACTGCGAGCGATCGCGAATTAGTGTGACAAACGATTGTATTTAACCGAGTTTTTTTCGATTATATTCATATGAATAAGCGAAATAGCCAAGGGAAGAATGACTTGAATGCGATCAATATGCTAGATCGATTTTGCATTGCAAATTATGTTATTGCACGCAATAACGCAATGATGATATACTGAACTTTGTCACAGATATAAAAGAAAGTTGCTGAAATTTCGATACGATATATCTACAATAACGATATGCGTCAAGAATATACAAATACTAAATTCAATTAATAAATGATCATTTCGTGAGGAAGAGATTAGTGATAAACACGAGATACTTTTCAGTGAGAGATTATCATTTTTCAATTACAAATCAATTTAATTTTTGTTTAACAAATAATAGTTTAGCGTTTATTTATTTACATTTTATTTATGTTTTATAATAATCGATTTAATAATCGTAAACTATTATTAAGTACGTTTTAAAAAGCCCTCATTAAGAGTTATTCTTAGACTTAATAATGAGAACTTATTATTCTTTAGTTTTGTGGGAAAGCGCAATTTTTTACTCATTAGTGTCTCTTATAACGCGAAGAAACAGTTTTTTGCTTCCTTTTTCTCGTCGCTTTCGAAAATTTCGATTGACACAAAGCTTAATCATCTTCCTTGACTTCCGACGATCATTATCGTCGTCCCGATGACGTGACACATCGTGCGGGAAAAGCGCGCGATTTACGCGCTTTCCCGGAGCTTGTGCCAGAGGCTTTAGTATCGCAATTATATCGGACGTGGACCGGAGATTGAGTCGGGGCTCATAACTCTCGTCGGTCGTAACGTTCAGCTGCAGGCCGTTCGTTCAGCCGTGCCTGCATTTCATAGGCCGCCAGATGTTACGCGTCTACATATCAGCGGCCCGCACACTTCACGTGTGCGCGGTACGTACGTATTCATTACTAAATTACAAGCAATGCGAACGAGCGAGCGAGCGAGCTTGTTCGCCGGGAAACGACGCGAGGCGACGCGGCCTGCGCGGTGCAGGGGCCGGTGCGTTTCAACCGCGAATCGCCGATGGCACGTAAAACAACGGCCGGGCCGAGTCGGTGGGCACTGTTTGTTCGCCCGTGACGGAAACCCGCGGCGTTACAGCCGTCGCGTTCTCTCTCTCTCTCTCTCTCTCTCTACATTATGTAAGATCATTTTAACGCGTTCATTAAATAAATGAACAGAGTAATGAATAAGCGACAAACTGCACGACTGGGCGCACGTACGTCTATGCGTTCTCGGATGGCGTAACAATGGAACAATCCCGTTTAATCAAAATGAAAGATCCGTATGACTGGATGACATTCTTTGTATTTCTTTTGCAAAGACAATAGAAATGAAGGGATTGTAAAATGTACTCTTTAACAGTATAAATATTATGTTATATTATTATGAATAATAATCGATACGTACCGAAGTGATGTTTATGATGAGAATTCAAATTAATATTACGCTGATTAATGATCGGAAAAAGATTACCTTATTTATTTATTCCGTTTCGCGCATATCGTTATTTATTTCTCAAGATCGATAATAAAGATTCGATAGCTGATTAATATACTGTGATTGTAATTTACGATGTGTACCTTTGTAATCGTTTGAGATCTAATAAAAATTTGTTGTTATAATACGTGTGTATGTTTGTACCTATATGAGTAATTTATGTAAAATAATACCAAAGAGGAATCGCTTCCATAATTTTGTCACCGCCTTTGAAATAGACATCATTAATCAGATTTCGGGGTCGCGCAAATTAGATTTTTAATATATTTTCTCTGAAACTTATATCTCCGTCAAATTATGATAATTTCCGCAATTTTATATTCGGTAAACAGTAATCGACTACCTATATAGAAATTATGGTGAGTAAGCGAACGATCAATTCATTACTTAACTCCATTCCAGCTTATCGCACTCGGGATTACCTTCCGCTCACTTCCCCGTCGTGGAAAATTACTCGCGCCCCCAAAACAATCTCTAAACAATCCAAATTAATTCGGGCGGACGCGCGCGATGATCGCGTTTTCTGCTCGCGGATAAATCAAGGGGGCGAGGAACGGGGGCACGAAAGCATGGACTTGTAGCGAGCAGATACAAGTGTGGGGATGGGGAGGAAAGGGGTGGTTTCTAGGGGGTTACATTGTCTGGGGAAGGCGAACACTATTTGCCGGCAAAGTAGATTAGGTCGGTATTGATAGAGACGGAGCGGCGGAAAGAGAGAGGAAGTAATAGACCGATAAGGGTTGAAGGAGGTTGGACGCGACGGAGGTGAGGGAAGAAGACGGAGGATGGATGAAGGTGGGCTCTCTGAGACGGCCAATATAGGATGGGATATAGCAATAGAGTTTCGCTTACGAGGTATAACCGCGTTAGACGGTGCCCTTTGTTGTATCAGTGCGCCGAGGCGCAATTGCCTTAAGTTCTGATCTCACGAGATGTCGGGATGCTGGATGCTCGGTCCGGCAGGACGAGTCGGCTGCTTTTTTCCATCGAATTTTACGTATACCCGAGCAATATTCCACTGCTACTCGTTCCGGTGTGATTTTTGAGCCGATGGCCGATTTGTAGATTTATAAATATATCTTGTCCCATTTATCTACTTTGTTGTTTAAAATTTTAAACGATATATATTAAAGCATAGATAAAAATGAAAAAATATTTGACTATTTCATGTATATTTAACGAATAAAATTTCTAGAATATACATTTTCTTTTTCAATCGTCAATTTTTTGGACAGTTTCGAGTTCATTTTTTCATTACGAGGATTTGAGGTGGAATTTTAATCTGTTTTTAATTTTTTATAATATTTTAATATATGTATATAATATATATAAATATATGTATAAAGTGATGATTACGTACATATATGCTATGGTTGACTAAATCTTAAATCCATTTAAGAATTTGCTATTTTAAATAGAAATACTATACTTGCATTACTTAATTTTCCACAAACTTTCCCTAGTATAATGGTTTTAATCTTGAAGTTCTGAGGATACTTTGCGTATTATATAGATTAGTCTTATTGTTAGACTTTATTCATCGATCGGTTATCCGAACGTGCTCGCATTGTAACGCCTTCAAGAACCAAGAACTACAGTCTTCCTCGGGGACTGAAAGAGTGCTTTAAACGTGCAACTGCATTTTCGAATACGCTCCTTTATTGAATCCAACATCGTCGCAAGATCCTCGCCCGCAAATCGTTTTGTTGCACGCGATGCCGCAACCCGCGCATATAAAGTAACTCGATGTCCCTCTTCGCGATTGCAGGCATATATTCCCGACCGAGTCTTCATACCTCTCCCTATATGCTGCTTTCCCGTTTTTTTTCCCCTCTCTTTTTTTATTTATCTTTTTTTCGTGTATTTTTATTGCGCGGAGTGTACTTAGAAAGGTACATGCCATCACGTCTGGCGGGTTAATCAGAATTTTTACGGGCTTGCCCGAAACTCTGTGCAATCAACATTAAGCTTTACTGCTGGCTACTAATGCGCCGGTATCGCGATCCATCAGTACGTGGCCGCATTTTATTATGCAGCATCCGCCGCATCCGATTCGGCCTGTATCAAACCAACACCCACCCTTAACTTTTTTCCTCGAGTTAATTGCTTGCCGATTAATGATACGTCTATATGAATAATTTGATATTTTAAATACCTTTGCGAAATAATTATCGAGATTTGACGATGATTATGATTATGATCACGACGGTTATATTATTAGATTTAAATACATTATCCGTTTCTTAAGATTTGTCAAACAATTGCCAATTATTATTTATTATTGCATATTAGAGTCTACGGCATCGTATTTAAGAGACGATCGCTGGTCGCAAGTAACATTTTCCTGCATAAATGTCAGGCTGAAAGGACAGGTCAGGTCGAGGCGAAGCTAACAGTTATCACTTCTATTAAAAGGATAATCTTGAATGACATTCTCGGAATCTATAGAAGGAAATAAGAAATCTAATATTATTATAGTTTTTAGAGATATGCAGATATGTAGGTGTGACCGTATTTTTGAAGTTTCAGAATCGAACGTTACTTTATAATTTATAAAGCCTCTCGATTTAGACGCGTATAAATATGCCGGAATAAACTCCCTGATAATTTTATTCCCCTGCTTCTCGCATATAGACATCCTGAGCCCCTTGCACACTAATATTACATCCCCTTTTTACAGCCTGCATGAAGTTACGCACTTTTTTCTAGAGAATTCAAGCAAAAGAAGCGGCGGTTGGTGGTGCGCGCCGCCCTTCCGTCACGAAGGACTTCGCGAGGGGGGAGGGAAGAGTGGCGTAGGAGAGAGAGAGAGGGTAAGGGAAGCACGGCGTAGGAGCGTATAATACATAATGTTCTTGCCGCCCCTTAGAATGTACAAGGTTTCGGTTCGTACATCCATCTCCCGCGTCATAAGCACGCCGACTAAAACATCGTCGATTTTTCTTGCATAGGTGTTACGTGTTTTTGATAAATGGCTGCTCGCGCGATCCCCTCCCCTCCGGCCGTCCCTTCTCACCCGGCACCCTCCTCCCCGCGTCTCTTTCTCAGCCTTCTTCCGACGTCCCTTGTTCCCGAAACGCACTAATATGCATTTTTCCGCGACCGCATCTGGAAGCCTAATAGCGCCATTTTAACGAAACGTGCCGTTTCCTCCTTTCAATTCTTATATCCGCCCTCTTAAAACAATAAGAGAGACTTTCAGCTTGGAAAAAGAAATAAATGGCACAGGTGTTTCGCGTGAGATTTTTATCTATAGAGTCAATTTTTCCTCAGCTAAACTTCTCAATTTTCGATATTACATGCTTTTCTATAACACGGAGCCTCAAATAAAAATTTTGTTGAAGCTCGTATATAAAATTAATCGGGGAACGTTTTGCCATCCATCTTTCATAGAAAAATTATTTTGAAAAACAAAACCTCCTCTCTTTCTAAAAATAGTTCGTCATTAAAATATAATTCGTTAAAAGGACCACTTTACAGAGGGCTTTAGGACATCTAAATCGACGTCATATAAATTTAAGAACGTATGTAACTGAAAGGAAACTTTTCTTATACTCTTTATAGCCTTTTTATGACTGGAAGGAGGCTTGTGTGAACATTTATGGAATATACGTCCTCAAGTCGAAGAGATGCTATTGCACTTTTGTCGCTTGATTAAAACTACTTCTTTTATTGGTTATCGATTCATACTAATATGCCTATCTAGTGCGTGGCGCGGACGTTATCGATCATTCGCTTTACGACCAATAGGACTTGATGATCGCAGCAGGAGGCTAACCAGGGCGAGGATATCGGCAGGACGAGCAAATGACTGGCGCAGCACGCGATCTTCTATTACTTACCGCGTTAATTGATATTGATGTGACGTAGTCTCTTTCGAGAAAACTGATCGATATTAATGTGACGCACCTTACGGTATTAATGAAGAAACGACGCTAGTTGAATTGCGCCTTTCAATATTTTTCTTGTTAATTAACGCGTAGGTCTCAATAACACCTTTTATGACGTTATTGTCGTTAATAGAAATTGACGATGTTGAGTAAGAAGAAAAATCAACGTTCAAACAATTGATTATAAAAAAAAAACGTTTTGCGACGTTGTCGTCGGAGAAAATTGATTCCGTTTGTACAACCGACGACGATTCTGACCGCGGTTAAAATAATTGGTCTCATAAGGTTTCCGATCTCATCGATTCAAACAAGTTTTGCAGACGAAAGCGAAGAAAAAGAACGCGGGGGTTGAAGGGCGATGAAGTGAAAGAGACTTATCAAGCGCATCGCCTTGTTTCTGGCAATTAGTCATGATCGACGTCACGCGCCGAGTGTTTCCAAAGTCCATCGCGACTAATTGCCGCGAAGGCGACAGCCACGAAGTAGCCATCGGAAATTTGTCAATTGCAGGTAACTTTGGCTCGTTCCGCGCACAGTTTCCTCGCAGATGTTCCTGATAGGCCAAAGTTACGGGCTACGCTTGCGGAGCACCTTACTTCGACGGCCGCTCGCTTGTACACCAATTTCTTTATCCCCCTCATCCGCGCATATACACACTTACACACACGTAACGTCCGCCTCCTCGCCCACCCTACCTTCTCCCAAGTCACCCTCGTTACTTTCTTTGTTTTCTTCCGCTGTCGAATGTCGCGATCGTAAAATCGATACCCACGGCTATACCTAACGGCTGAATCCGAGGGGAATTCGCGTACAGATTTGTGAAGATTCGAAAATTGCGATCTGTTATTTTCAGATCTAAACCTGACCGAAAAAAAAATCTGTGTCAAAAGATGTTCGAAAAAAATTGTACCTTTCGCCGCATATAATTTCTTTTATCACGTCCGATCACGAAGAAATTTAATATCTGCTTTAAGGGTGGATTCTCAAATACTTGTTAAATTATATCCTGAAAAATATGACGTCCATGTTAACGAACCTTAAAAATATAGCTGCGAACTTGTTTCAGGAGAAAACACCAACTCATTAAGTGTATTGCTACATGGGGAACTATTTCGAAGATGACGGGAACCATTAGTGAGTAACTAATTGAGGGGTTCTGAGGTAAAACCCGGTAAACTCGAGTAACAGACATTTATGCAAATGTCAGTTACCTGATTTTACGTCCGAACCCCTTAATTAAACACAGTTGTCAGGTGGACATTCCGAGAACTTAAAAGTCAAAGTTAAAGAAAATCGCACGTAATTGTACGGAACATTTACGACACATTTTTGAAAAATGTGTTGAAAGTTTACACAGTGATAACAATAATACGATATATCGTACGTTACATTCATTCGTAGATAGAAGATTTTAGTGTTTGTACGAACAACAATATAAAACAATAAACAGAGAAAACCAAGTAAAAATTTCAATAAAAAAAATATACAAAAAAAACAAAGCTATCGCATCAATCCGCTACCCAGGAAATTAAAATAAAAGATTTTTTATCGTTTGATATGGGAAATAATCACCTGTCGAACTACCTCTTTCGCTTCACGCCTTGCGTGCATACACAATTATCCTTTCAAAATCCCGCAAAGAGCGTTCTCCTATTCTCCTATTCTCGTACGCTCGCTGGCCTGCCATTCTCTCTTTCTCTTTCACTCTATTCTCTCACGTTTCCATTTTAAAATTGTTAAGTCCATTTAAAAGCTCAAACCTATTCAGAGCTTGCGGCTGCAGGACGCGGTCAAGCGCCGTTTCGCTGTATTTTCTCAGGACTCCCTCGCCTCGCGGCGCGCGTCGCGATGCGTCGCGATGAGTCGCGTCACCCGACGCGTTGTCGACCGGATCTCGCGCGTCGGCCACGTGACGTGGCACGTATACGCGAGCGTCGGCAGGCGTCGAGACGCCGCCGGAAAAGGGGCGTCCGCGGCTTTATGTTCCCGTTGGGAATTCCGTTCTCATGCCTCACGGCGTTTCGTTTCACGTCGACGTCCCGCCGTTGCACGTGAAACTACCCTGCTGTACATGCATACGCATACACGCACGCACACATACACACGCCACACGTGTACGTGTTACGTGTACGTGCGAAGGTGCGCGCATGTTCAAAGCCGTACTGTCAGACCGGACACGAAACTTTGCCGGATCGCCTGCCGTGATCCGCGAGTCACGAGACGCGATACGCGTGTCAGGATCGGCTCCGCGAGACGATCGCGTGCGCAGATGTATTAGCAGATTGTTGTTGCAATTTAGCGTTATGTGATTAGCGTGGCGCACGGCGTGTGTAGCACTTAGTAAATTGGCTCAAATCAAATAGTAACGATATTTGGAATTACAGGTATGTATAATCTTAGAATAGAATATCTGCGAGTATTTTTGCGCATTCTTAATTGATATAGACTCGTAATTAAGCCCAAGTTTAGTCTATAATATATATTGTACTATACATCTAGTATTGTATCTAGAATAATTTAGATCTTGAGATGTGTCGCATGCTTGGAACGCTTAAATTTGCAAAAGTTTATTTTGGTACATTTAAATGTGGAAACATCTGAAGCTTATGTAGGATCTTGAATTCGAACATTTTGAATTTCGAGGACATTAACCTTAAGATCGAATTTACATATTCTCAGTCTTTTCAAATCTACGTATCTTCATGTAACAAGATTTTCATATATGTATAAATATATACGTATGTTGATTAACAATTGTATGTTAGATCGGTTTACTTTTTATTTGTAAAAGTAAACTCGTGTTATTGAGAACTGTAATAAAGTTAACGTTTGTTACATCTGTTACATTTACTTATTCTCATTATCATGATTTATTAATACTTTAAAAGCAAAGTTATTTATTTGTCTAATTTCGATGGAAAAAGATATGTAAAAATATTCACAACTTGCAATTTTAATGAGATTCAATTCTAAATTCGTTTTTTCTCGAATAAAAATATTAAAGTATACAAATTTTTTATTCATGAATAATTAAAAAAAACATTAAGTCTCAATGAATATCAATTTTATTAAGCCCGTGAACCTAATCTATGTGAAATCAGGTTAAAAGAATTCTTAAAAAATACAAGATAAACGAGAGAAGTGATTTTGATCACATTACTATTTTTATGACTTTACAGTTTTCGTTTTACTACCAGTTATTATTGCTTTTTTATACCGCGGACATAAAAAAGAATCCCGCGGAGTATCAACGGAAACGTCAGACATAAACGCGTCGTGCGAGAGAATCCCGCCGGCAACGAGGAATTTAAAGTTCGTTCGTGAAATTCGAGCATCTTCGCGCCGGAGTATGCGCCAAATACGAGCACCCTCGAATTTAAGGATGCTCGAACAACTGTTGCGTGCATCCTTTGCAGCTTCTTCCGCGTCGTCTCATCTTCCGCACGACTGCTCCGCGCAGCATGCGTCGCGGCACTCGCGCCGCGCCGCGCCGCGCCGCGCCGCTCCGCTTCGCTCTGCCCTGCTTCGGAATATGCGCGGCGGGTTCGCGCGTGCGAGAGGTCGCCGCGGGCGGACGGGACGCCCGACGTCGCGACGCGCGGCGTCGCGGCAACGGGTGCCGAGCGCCGCGCCGTCAGTTTGCGTCTGCCTAGGGTCGCGACGTCCTCGCCTCCACGCAATACTGAGATCGCGCCTCTCCGCTTCCGTGTACGCGATCGAATCGACGAGCGGACGACGTCATCGTCGACGACGTCCCGACAAGGGACGCCAGCAATTCAGTATTGCCTCGATCGCGATCGTCGGATCAGAGCCACGTGACTGATAGCCGTCAACATCCCTCCTTTTCTCGGCTTCTCGGCGATCGCCTGGTCCCGGGGAAGTTTGAGGGAATCCTCGGGTGTACCGGGGTGACCTGAGAATTCTGAGAATTCTCCCAGGATCCTTGAGAGTCCTTGGAGAAGTTGGCGAGATAAGTCCGGGACTTTGCTAACACTCCGGAAGCGACTCGGAGCGTTTGAGATATCTCGCGGAAGTTTAAAGAGACATAAGAAAGCTTGCAGATTTTTGGATAAGTTTACGAGATGGCGAATTAGTTTGTAAAAAGCTTGAAAGTCGTAAGTTTTCCAAGAAGTAGATCTCGAAATTTTGAGACGTGTGGAGCAGTTGGAAAGTGTTTGGGACATTATCAAGAGCCACTGAAAACTCTGTCAAGTTTTCAAGAATCTCCAGACAGAGAGAGAGAGAGAGGATCAGGAATTCTTTAGCAATCTGCTAAAAATTTCTACAAAAGACCTAACGCAATTTCAGCTTTAGCTTTTGAGGATCGTGTTCCAAGGTTACGGAATAACTTTTTGCCTCGCGTAGATTTTTGGTCACGTGGCCGGAGAGTTTCGAAACTTTCGAGGAACTCTTCTCCGAAGGTGTGCATCGCGTTTTATTCAAGCGCGGAGGCTCTTTTAATTCATCGATATTTTTGTAAGGTCTAAAGAAAGACTGTCCAATCAACAATCAAAGCAACATTTATTAAAAATGAGATCAATAAAGAATTAACTTATCCGTCTCGCACACGTTTTATGATCTCTCACTCTGTAATCGAGGACTCCACGAGATTCTCCATCGCCAATTCTCAGCTGATGAGTGTGTTTCTCTAGGACTCTGAATCTTTGCCGGAGGATATTTTCACTCCGCGATTCGAGGACCTTAAAGTGAAAGGGCTTGACGTTTAAAGGGCTTCTGGTTATCCTGCCCCGTCATGACTTCGAAGAGTTCTGTTTGAATAGTCCTGAATACAGTAAGAACGACATAAGTGGAATTATCGAAGATCAATAAAGCCTTGAAGTTGATCGATCTGCAGCCCGATATTTTTGAGGAATCGGTGAATTCAATTGAGCGACTCGAGGGGACAGAGGGTAGATGGATCTATTTTGATATCTGACAGAATTGTTCTCTCTGCTACAGCAATTTCGGTGAGTAATGATAATATTTAATTATATTTACGTCTTTTATTGTATTGGATGGAGTATGAATGGTGAGCAAAAGAATGATATCGCCAAATATATAATATTTGTATCTTTTTTTCTATTATATTACTGCATAGCTGAAAAGTTTCTTTATTAGAAATATAAGAGCATGTATCGGAAAAAATTTCTATATAACCAATACGAAACGTTATTATTTATGTTTTAGTGTATTAATATTTATTTAAAATGTTACTACAACATAAATCACGTATTTTTGAGATAAGAAATTTCTATTAAAAAAATCTAGCAGTTTATTACGAGCGAATAAAAAAAATAATTACTTATTCGGTTGTACGATCCTTATATATGAATGTGAAAGCTTTTTATATATTTATTATATATATATTATATATATTTATATATATTATGTAAATCTGAACACTATTCGTCAATACCTAACTACCTTAAAATATAAACATATAAAATATGAAAAAAAATATTGAAATATTTTTGTTAATCCAGAAGCAATTTAAATTTAAACGCATAAAATCCAAACGCATTTACGGATTCATGGAATTTTTATCGTGTAATTTATTACATACCCTATGCTGCATCCTCGAATATATACCGCCTGGTATTGTCACTTGTTTCGAGCGACATAGTTTTACATAGTAATAACATAAATATTCAAATATCCACAAATATAAATATTTCAAAAACCGGACTAATAAAATAAATATTCGAGTAAAAACGCAAAAAGTATACTCAAAATATTCGTGGAGATTTAGCCTTCGCTAAAAATTGCGATTATATATGTAAAGCTATCAAAGAAAGCCGACAAAAAAAAAACATGGATATCGGAGAGCAAAAGAGAGGAGTTGGATATTTCGGAGAATCGAGATACACGAATGTTCGTCGATCCACGAATCTGAACGCATTTATGGATTAGCGAGCTTTAATCATCATTTATTACCACGTGCCACGTTATATCCTCGAATGTACACCCCGCCGTATTGTCGTTTGTTCCAAGCAACGAGTTAGATTACTGCTGGGTGAACTTCACAACTTAATTCTCTTTCGCCTCGCAGCAGCTGCGAATATCAGTCTATGCGATTGCTCGCGAGCTTACGCGCCTCACTCGCAAAATCTCCGGCTCGGATGAGCTCCGGCGCGACTCGCAAAACTTGGCACTAAACTCCCGCATTACCCTTGTCGTTCGCTCTCGCAGACTAGACGACGGGCACACTCGCTGCACTAAAACTCCGCTGCCGGAAAATTCGTTATCAATTTCTGCTTATCGGGACGTGCCGTCGCTCCCGAATAAGGACCCGTTCATCCACTCGGACGAGCCCCGAGAGCGTGCGCGGGGATTAACTTGAAATCAGCGCCGCGGCGTGTACTGATTACGAACAATCGTAATTAAATTCTTTCCACGCTAATGACTGCTGGCACTTGAGCTCCGTGCAAATGATATTTAAATTAGCACGCGTCCCGTATACTAATCAAAGCCGAACCTCTCCTCGCGCTACGGACGTGCTCCCTTTCCGCCGAATTATTAATTAATATCGCATTACGATCGCATCAACTTTGCGTGATTTACCTGGGAAAAATTCAATACTCGGGGAAATCATTTGAATAATAACCCCGTTTTCACAGAAAATTGTTGTATTATTGTCATCAAGTTTCTAACGATTTCTTATCAACCCCGATTTTGATAAACCAAAGGTAAAAGCACATTTTCTATCGCAAAGGGACTTGCTAAAGTCAAAGGAGATTTCTAAAATTAACAAAGTTTCAAGGTTTCAGAACGTAAACTGTTAATATAATATGTAAAATTTAACGATTTTAATTCAGATTGATTTGTTTATTAAAAAATTAATTAAGAAATTACTTTTTAATAATATATATATCTTTTAACATTAAACTTCTCTTAGATATATTTTTTTAATGTTCCATGTAAAAAGCTTCAAATCTACCTGATCTAAATAATCATTCTGAAATTGCAAGATTCGAGGAATGTATTATTCAGAGTCGCGAGAATATTTCGGTCTATATCGGACTATTTCAGGCTCACCTTGCGCGATCGCTTGCGTCAAAGTGAAGGCAATATTTCACGCGGTTTATTAGAAGTATGTTTACGAAACGAGGATAAGTGGCTTTTTTATTAAACAATCACAATTGTTTGCACAAGGTCTCGCGAACATTGCAATTCTCTTGATAAAACAACCGCTTGCCAACATCTACATACAAAAATTTTTTAGAGACTAAAAAAACAATCAATCGCGAAATCGATGTTAACCAAAAGTTTTGTTTCACGCAAGAACAAATTTTCGAAAAAATCTATAATAATCTTTTTCACAAGAAAAAGTCAGAGACAATAAATTATTACACTCTGCACTTTTTTTAACTTGGTTTTTTCCAGATATATAAAATTATATTTACTAAATTTATTTTAAAGTTGGCAAATTTAGTGCTGCTCTTTTTTTATAAACATTAATTAAATACAATGTGAATTTAAATTAAATATCTATGCTTCCATATTATTAAATTTTCAATACTAAACATATCGATTAATTTAAATTTTAAGTTAATTCAG
>VBVQ01004892.1:0-13375 GCA_011636635.1 Tetramorium simillimum | reverse complement strand
TATATATATATATATATATATATATATACAGATAAAAAAGTGAATAATAAATATCGGATTAGAGCCAGGATAGATTTATTTATCTGACGTTTATGTCCATAACGGAATAACTGTTGTGAATCGGCGTGCTTACGATTTTATTGACTTTTTTCTCTAGAGAACGAAATCTCTTAATCTCTGAATTAAAAAGTATTGTAATACTAATTCCATCTAAAATGAGCTCTCGCCCTATTCGTTGTTCATTTAAGTGGTTAAATATTTAAATTATTAAACATTTTGAAACAAAATAAATATACGCAATTAAGTCGTAACAACGCGACTTATATTAGTCTCAACGTTCAGTTATGAACTTTGAAGTGTTATCACGATTGTTGAGGGGTCTCCAACTTACAGATAGAGAAAGCATATAAATATACAAACCTTAACTCATCGAATACTCGATCGTAAATACGTTTATAATTACGTTTGTATAAAATATGAAACTTATACATAAGATTGTGAATAATAAACTCATCCGATGTAAACTTCCAGAAGAAATTAATTCCAAAATAAATAGTTTTTTAAAATTATTTATAATAAAAATAACAATTGAAATAAATGAGAAGAATGTTTTTGATATATAAATTTTAATTAAAAAAGGTTCTCCTTAAAATTTAGTAAATATAAATTAATCTAATATTATATATAATTAAAAAATTAATAACCTTATATTAATAAATATATTATTAACTCTTCACAAATATGTATTACAATCTTTACAAATATGTATATTGATAGAATTTTAAAAATATATTTGTTTCTATCGGTATATCTGTTTTAAATAGAAGATTAGAAAAACCTCCAGAGAACCAAAAATAACACAAAATATGAAAAAAAGTATCTGTCAACCATCATAAAATATCTGTCATAAAACTTCAAGTGGCTGTTAACTAGCCTAATAAAATTTAATTATTCCGAGAATTCGGATTACTTCTTACGATTAATAGTGTCATTTACTTACCGCTACCTTTATTTTTCTCGTGAATGTCGCTTTAATGTTTATAATTTTTACAACGGAGCTCATGATTAAATGAAGACGGTCCGAGAATCTTTTGAAAACTCTATTCCGAGGACACTACACTCTGAGCACGTTCGTCTCAGGCTTTGAAAGATTTGCGATCCTGTTACAAAGTCAACGATTCTGTATCGGTTTATAAGGACAAATTGAAGCCTTTGGAATTCTTAAATGATCAAATATCTCCGATCATAATACACCCGTAATTCGGTCGTCACGCACAGTTCGTTACTATTAATTTTTAATTAGCAATTGATTTTCTTTGAAAATTTCCAACACGATCTCCAGTGTTTGGTAGGCGAGGCGCGACCAGTTAGCTCCTGGTCCCGATCTCGATTGTGCACGCTCCGTTTCGTGCACGCGAACTATCTAAACGGATTCGACACGCTTATCACCGCGCCATGGGTACAGTATAAGTACATACGCACTGATTTAGCTCGAGGGAACATGTGTACTTCGGCTGATAGATCCTTGAGAGAACGTATAACACTGTACACACGTACAAACGCTTTTCGTACTTTCACACCGATTAATCTCTCTGACCCAATGTCTTTGAGTTTAAGAAAAACATGCGCCCCTAAACATTGCTAATATTTCAAAATCTATATATTGGAAGAATTAAAAGTTAAAAGAAAAAATAATTCTTGAAAGTAAAATTGAAACACCGTTTGTGTATACTTATT
The DNA here is from genome assembly GCA_011636635.1 of Tetramorium simillimum. Taxonomy (NCBI): domain Eukaryota; kingdom Metazoa; phylum Arthropoda; class Insecta; order Hymenoptera; family Formicidae; genus Tetramorium; species Tetramorium simillimum. The sequence goes on along the minus strand of VBVQ01004892.1, from coordinate 11,638 downwards.
AATTAAAATACTGCTATAATTGTAAACGTCAATTAAAAATTTTCCGTTTTCTTTTTTAATTATATGCTTCTCAATTTTACGAAAGATATCTTGTTTTTCCATTGTATTAATTTTTTCTTCAGTCGGGTTTGGCGCTCATCGTTGTCGAATAATAAATTTATTAAAGATATGAAACACTTGGCGAATTTTGTGAAATAAAAGATTACAAAATCATACCCTTTAATTAACTTGGAGCGGATTTTACTTCAACGAAATCTTAATTTGTTACTTTATTGTAAAGATATATAATAATAAAAGCGTGAAAGTTATGATAATAATAAAGTTACGACGGCTGATCCCCTTTGCATCCATTTGATAAGGGAAATTTCGACGTCAAAGACTTTTTTCATTTCAAGACTATTACCACAGAAACATGACAATCTAATTACTTATTTCATTATTATATATTTCTCGTATCTTTAATCTCCTGAACTTTTTGGCGATGTATGATTTTCTTCCTACTTTGTGATTAAAATAATTTGCCGTATTAGATCTCGCGAACGTATATCTCATTGTTAGTTAATTCTTCGCAAAAAATTTAAAGAATGTGTAGGTCGCAGATATACTTATTGTTAGTAGTAACTTCGCCCGTTACTACTTAGCTAATCCTTATAATTCTTGCCTGACCCTTAAACTTCGTCCGTGATACGATGCTAGCGTGATATATGCATGCACATATTGTGATAACTGATAAGCAATAAGGAATACATTTGATACAGGTCTCTTAAGTTTTTTTATCGTACCTATTCATTTTCTCGTAATTCCGTCGATTAGTGACGAGAAGAAAATAATGAAATTTTTACCTTGAAACTTACTTTATTGCTTTACTATATATCGTATCTGTATACGTGATTCTCTACATATAATATATATAATATTATATTTTTTATATACAGGGTGTATCAGACCAACCGTGTCAGCCATTTAAATCCTGTATAAATTACTTGCTGATTTCGAAGAGAAATAAAGAAAATGAAGAAATGAATCGTATTAGATGAGAGAGAGAAAGAAAAAGAGGGAGATATGTTTTCCTATATATTCTAAGCACAAAATTCATTGTTTCAAACAATCGTTTGCACGCTCGCATCGACAAAGCAGCTCGTTAAAATAGCTCGTACTCAGCGAACATTGCGCTTCCGCGTTCGTTTTCGTCGCACATCTTTTTCCCGTAATAACGGTACGAAGGTTTGACAATTCAAATTCGTTTTTTTTGGACTTTTGCATTGTTCGGCGTTGAAAGTCACGTTGAACACGTACCGGCGATTTCCTTTACTTTAATATCAACGGGAAGAGCATTTCCTCTATTTCGAAATTTTCCTTCGGTTTCTATGTATCTTTATTTCAATAACACGTAAGCAGAATGAAAATGTCTTTTCACCTTTCATCTCTGGCAAAAGTTTAAGTTTAGAAAGAAACAATTCAGTTAGGAAAGTCTAGAGAAAATAGAGGGTTGAATTTAGAGAAAAAAAAAACAGATCTGTAGTTTTCACGATTATTCGTCATACTGCATCGCAACGTACTGTGCGACTGCCTGAGCGAAAGAGCGCGAATTTAGGTACAAATGTTCATAAATAAGATGTATGTAACATCATAAATGAGATATCGTCACCTCCTCTATTTTTCAATCTAGTAGAAACCGGAGAGAAAGAGAGAATGACAAAGATAAAGAGAAACAATGAGAGAAAGAGCCGAATGTGCCGGCCAAAACGATTCTCGTGGTATAGATTATTTTTGCGGATGACGAAGAAATAGCTTCGTCACAGCATCGGAATCGAAAACGGGAATCAAAAATCGTGTAAAGTTAGAAGGAAATCAATGAACTGTGTATTATATGTACGCGTGGACGTGTACTTGTCTCCTATTTTTTCTTGTTGAATTTCATTCTTTGTAAGCGCGAGATAGAAAAGAAGAGGGAGAAAAAGGGAGGAAGCACGAGTTATGTAAATATATACATATATATTATAAAGTGAAAAAGGAAATAATTATATAAATTATGAAGAGGATTGTATATGCGTATCGACTGTATGACATAAATTAATTTGTATAGGGCGGAAGATATACGTACGTTCTTCTTCGTTGCCATATGGAAATTGGGAGGTGTATGTAAAACTTCAATTATAAAAATTATCCCTTTTTGTATAAACTCACGTGTATTGTATTTTTAATGACTCCATTCCTCTTATATGTACAAAACTAATTTAATTACAATTAGTTTGAAATTCAATATATCGAGCATTATTATTAACTGTAAGAGAACTCCATCTTTATCTCTCATTTTATATCTACCGATTAAAATAGTTCTAAATTATACAATAATTTATATATAAATTATCTAACATTACATAACAATTATAGAACAATGCAGCTTCCCATTCCTTAAGTTTTCATTTTTTTAAATTTTATATTATACAGTTTATTATAGAAAGGTAATATTTGTTCTTGGAAACAGCATTGGTTTTCTTTTTAGTTTCTCTGTGAATAGGATCCACTCGTAATATAAATTTAATAAAATTTAATAATCAGAGAAGAAACTAGAACAAAGTTTGGAAGTCATTAGAAAAAGATATGAAGAAATAATAAATAAACGAATCGATCACAGTCTAGCATCTTTGAAAAAATAAGTTGGATTATTTTTTTTTCCGTACTTTATTATATCTTTGTGAAATCAATTTTACTGAAAAAACCGAAAGAGCGATTCTTTACTGCTTCGCTCAATATGATATAATTTAAAAATCATGCGACAAGAAGGTCTTCAAGTATGACAACCAGGTGGATTCCAGCAAATGTGCCAAAATCATTTAAGTTCATTTCGAATGGTCATCAGTGGCTCAACGAGAAAGTTGTAGTTACTTTCATAATCCAAAAATGTTTCAAAAATTAAGACCGTGCAATTCCATATATGAAGTAATGTTCATTGACAATTGAATTCCGTCTGGACCCCGACTGGCTCTCTTATTAGCTCTGCGATTCTATGTCAACTAACTATTCTTCACTCTTTTCAATTTAACATCACGCAAACTTGTATGTACATGACAGTCTTCACGAATAGTATCTGATACCAGATCACGAGGATACCGTGTTCAACGAAAAAATTTCACATTTGCCAGAGCGAATAGGATAATCATGCGTCAAATTGGCAGGTCCAGCTTCGCGGAATAAACAGATCCAGGTAGTAATTAGAATAAGGTGAACAGTTGCGTCGGGCGTACAACTCCATCATATACAGACTGAACATGATGCCGTTGCCGATGCACCAGCTCAGCCACATGAAAATATTACTGCTGACGATCTTGCGGACGAAGAACATGGAAAAGCCTAGGCCGCCGAATAAAATAAACATCACTGGATAGAAGAAGCGGAAACCAAACGCGATCATATATTCGTGGAAGATGGCGGAGACGAGGAATACAGTGGTGGCTGCCAGAGTCCGGTTGCGTGGCACCACGATCTCGTACATGTCCTTATAGATATACGTGAATAGCCAGTCATGCACCACCAGGTTCCATTTGCGGTAATACATATGATAATTCGTGCTGTTCCACCAGTCCTGTGACACAAATAACAGAATAATTCATAAAATTGTACTTTACAAAAGTTTACAATTTACAGGAGATTTTGATAAATTATCAGAAATTGATTGGTACAATATCGCAAATTCTTTCGCATGAGGAAAATATTTTTCTCGCAACTACGCGTCTCTCATGAAATCGTTACGCCAATAAGGTTTATAGAGATTAGTTCTGGAGCTTTAAAATGTAGCATGAGTTTGTATGTATCTTATGGGATCAAAGGGATCTTACAGGAACTTTTTCACGTTATCGCATGTATTGAAGTTATCGCATATAGTGCAATATGTGATAATCTTGTAAGAGATAATTATATATTGTACCTCTAATTTTTGTGAGCCAGATTAAGATCTGGTGAGATCAGATTAAGTACGAAAAGCGAATATATTCACCTTGTAAAACAATCGATCGGCAAACTGCAACATTTCTGCCCAAGCGTTCAGCCACGCGTGCAGTAGGAGGTATTGTCCGGTGATGAAGTAAAGAATGCCGGGGATACTAGAAGTGATGACATTTTTGACGAACCACTTCCATTCCAGATGTTGCGAGCGGAATTCATGATAGATCGGTAACAAGAAGCGCTCTGCGATAAAGGCGAGATAGAACATTGATAGGCCGACTTCAATGAAATTTCGAATCACGAACATCCATCGGATTTTTTTCGTCCTAGAAAGAGAAAATTAATTGTATTAAAGTACACTTTCTTCTCCTCAATATCAATTTAATTCATTAATATTACGTTCATTTGTTTTTAAATATTAGATGATAGATTAGATGAATTTGAAATTTTAAATAATGCAATTGAATTACATTATCGAGGGATACATTAAGATTCAGATTTTTGTTTATATATTTTGCAAAGAATCTTCAGTTTTTTTCAAAATTTTTTAAGTGGTCCCAGTACTAACGAATAACAAATTTGATATTTATAACATGTAATTAGAATTGTCTCTTATCACAATTAAAAGATTAGATTGCTATGTTCTCAAAGAGATCATGGAATATCAAACTATCTTTACCTGGGATATTCGTGACGGTACACAAGAGTCGGTGCAAATAGGAAGTACAAATAGTGTGAGAACTGGGGACCGCTCGGTCGTGGAACTTCATTATGGGGTTTGTACGATAAAAACCTGGGTGCTACACTCCTGACGAAAGCATAACTCTTCATCATCATGCGTACCTAAGGAACCAAATATCATTATGAATGGAAAGAATCCTTCAATCAATATCTCCACTATAGTCAATAATTTGTAATGTATTGTAGTCAATATTTGTATAATTTTAATAATATATACAAGATGTTGAATTTTTTTATACAAGATTTAATGCGAATATTATTAAGTACTAAATCATTTAAATACAAACTTCGCCTTAAAATCTCTTGTATTGAAAACTCTTCTTATTCCCTAAACACACGTACACTTTAATCTGCGTACGTAATATATTTATAGCGATTTATCGAACGGTTCTTATTAATTTGCGAATTAAAAAGAAAGTTATTTTCGAAACGTTTTAGCAATTTTTTATTATCGAATGTACGTGATGTTAATGGCATGTGAGAAAATTGACTTGTTTCAACTTATACTTCGCAAGAAAAATTCAAACTTTTTTTAACGTCATAATTCAACACGGTTATAAACGTATGTTTTTAAAAATGCGTACTTGTTCAAAAAGGACAATAAAACTGCAACCTATGGAGAGATCCTCGTTGAGCAATACTTTGACAGGATAAATGATGAATAGAACTTGATAGAATATAAATGTCGACAGCCAGCCGTAATCCCAAAATTTTCGAATAGAGGCTGCAAGAAGAAAAATTTAGTTTAAATTAAGCACATTCATCTCTCTAACAATAAGTCTGAATTGAAGAGATCGTTACATTTTGGTGAAAATTGGAGTCGTTGATGTGCCCAGATGTTGAAGGCCAGGTAAACACTGAGTGTCGAAGCCTGCATGAATGACCAAATATAGAAACACGTTGGGAACTTTGCGAAACCAATCCATAACGTAGCGGTACCAGCGTTGAGCCTTAAACAATTAATAATTAAAAATGAAATTTAGGCTATAAGAATCGAAAACTAATTGATAGAAAACTATAATTAAATGAACAATAAATATTTAAAATCTGACTAAGCTATTCGATAATTAATTCATTAATTAAGTCTTTCTTTTTCCTTACGGTTCATTGCACTTGGAATAAATACACAGATACTTTAATTACTGTGTTTTGTCGTGAATAATTTTCCAGATGCAATAATAAAGTGATTGTGCCGTTTACTTCAACCTCGATAACTTGTCATACTTCAGATAAGAAGTGCACAATTTTGATTGATGAAACAGTATAAAGTTACAATCCGTTGCATGACATTGCAAAATATCTTTCAGAAATTTATGAATACAAATATTTATTTAACTGATTTATATATAAATAATTTTGCAAAACATTTTTATTTTTCCGTAAAATAGCAACATCAACGATTTCGCGAGAAGGCCGAGTTATGTGTTTTCAATGTTCCAAACTTACGTTCCCGATTCCATGATATCAGCTGCGACGGTATGGAGAAACAAAAGTATGAGAGTCACCATGAACAAATTATAAACTGTACGAATATGAGGAATCTCAAAGAGGTCGGTGAGCAACGAATTCCTCTCGGAGAACTCTTTATCCGGTAACGCATCTTTTTTGCTGGATTCTCTGCGGAAATATTAAAAATGCAAATATAATCAACATGTTATAAATACTCGATCAAATTTTAACAATGATGTCTAATTTCTCAACAAGTTAACATTCCTGTAATATTAATGAGTAGGAAAAACGCTGTCAACGTTAATGCGACGCAATAATGAAATATTGCGGCAAACGTAAAGAATGCTCACTTACTCTCTAAGAGTGAATCTGCGAGATCTGCGATTATACACTGATAATCAGTGTAAAAGCGTTTGATTATCAGTAAGTTTCACTGATTGACAGTGATAGTCAGACGCTTTTACTCTGATTATCAGTGTATAATCGCTGATTTCACTGATTCACTCTTAGAGAGTAGGAATTCTTCTTTAATTCATATCTAATTGATTTTTCTTTATTCATTTTCATTCGCGATTGTCGATTAAATTTATAACAATTGAAATTTAGATAAGGCTGGTTAGTTTGCTTGATACTACGGCCCGAATATAATAAGGACAGGTGAAATTCTTGTACACTGTATTTACAAAAATACAGTGTACAAGAATTTCACCTGTCTCCTGTTTCTAATTCTAATATCTATTGTCTACTGTGCTACATATTTTTTTAAGTATCATGCATTTTCTGATTAAAATTGTCTCTCTGTCTGTCTCTCTCTCTCTCTCTCTCTCTCTCTCTCTCTCTCTCTCTCTCCCCCCCCCCTCTCTCTTGACAAATCTAATTTAAACGTAATTCGAATATAAATGTAATTCCTTACCTTTTGTCACGATATTTATCTGTGCTATTTGAAAATTCCCCATTCTTCGCCGATGGTACTTCTACCTTTTGCAGAACCTCGGACATCATGTCGTTAATGCGGCTGTTAACGTGCTCCAAAACATCCTCTTTTATTTCCTACGAAGAAATATGCCTTCAACAACAAAGAAGCAATAGAGAGGGATGTTATCTCTCACGAAACCGTATCTTATCTGTTTAATCTTCTTAGCGATGGCTCTCGGACATCGCCACGCTTTTTTGACCAAAACAATATTAGTTTGGTAAACTTAACGCGAGACTACTTTAATTCACATTGGATTAAGTCCAATCACTAATCAAGTCAAGATCAGCTGTGTTCTTTCGCACCTGTATTCTTTTTCGCAATACATCAGTAGTCGTCTCGTGTACAGTATCCATGAACGCGTTTCTGTTGGTCACTAAAAACAGAAGTATACAAGATAAAAAAGTGAATAATAAATATCGGATTGGGGCCAGAGTAGATTTGTATTTATCTGACGTTTATGTACATACATAACGGAATAACTGTTGTGACTCGACGTGTTTACGATTTTGTTGACGTCTTTCATTACAGAACGAAGTTTCGTAATCTCTGAATTAAAAAATATTGTAATAATAATTCCATCTAAAATGAGCTCTCGACCTATCCATTTTTCATTTGAGTAGTGAAATATTTAAATTATTATGCATTTTCAAACAAAGTAAATATACGCAATTAAGCCGTAGCAACGCGACATGTATTAGTCTCAGCGATCAGTTATGAACTTTGAAATGTTATCACAATTGTAGAGGCGTCTGCAACCAACAGATACAGAAGGCATAGTAAATACATAAACCTTAACTTGTCGAACACTCGTAAATACGTTTATCAATATGTTTGTATAAAATATGAAACATAAGATTGTGAGTAATGAACTCATCCGATGTAAACTTCCAGCAGAAATTAATTCCAAAATAAACAGTTTTATATAACTATTTATAATAAAAAAAACAACTGAAATAAATGAGTAGATTGTTTTTGATATACTTTTCAATTTTAATTAAAAAAAATTTTCCCCGAAATTTAGGAAATATAAGTTAATCTAATATTACATATAATTAGAAATTAATAAATTTATATTAATAAATATATAATTAACTCATCACAAATATTAATAAAATTTGAAAAATATATTGATTTCTAACTGTGTATCTGTTTTAAATAGAAGATTCGAAAAATCTCCAGAGAACCAAAAATGACACAAAATATAAAAAAAAATCTATTATCCATCATAAAATGTCTATCACAAAAAATTTCAAGTGGCAGTTAAGTATCCTAATAAAATTTAATTATCCTGAAAATTAGGATTACTTCTTACGATTAATAGAGTCATTTACTTACCCCTACCGTTATTCTTCTCGTGAATGTCGCTTGCTTTAATGTTTGTAGTTTCTACAGCAGAGCTCATGATTAAATGAAGATGGTTCGAGGATCGTATGAAAACTCTTCTCCGAGGACACTACACTCATAGCACGTTCATCTCGCGATTTAAGAGATTTGGATCCTGTTGCAAAGTCAACGGTTCCGTATCGGTTTATAAAGACAAATTGAAACCTTTGGGATTCTTCTACTGCTCAAATGATCAAAGATCTCCGATCATGATGCACCCGTAATTCGGCCGTCGCGTACAGTACGTTACTATTAATTTTTAATTAGCAATTGATTTTCTTTGAGAATTTCCAACACGATCTCCAGTGTTTGGTGGGCGAGCCGCGACCACTTTGCTCCTAGTTTCGATCTCGATTGTGCACGCTCCGCTTCGTGCGCGCGAACTATCTAAACGGACTCGAACACGCTTATCACCCCGCCATAGAGTACAATATACATACGCACACATTTAGCTCGAGGGAACATGTGTACTTCGGCTGATAGATCCTGGAGAGAACGTGTAACGCTGTATACACGTACAAACGCTTTTCGTGTCTCCGCACCGATTAATCCCTCCGACTCAATGTCCTTGAGTTCAAGAAAAACATACTCTTATAAACATTGCTAGTATTTCAAAATCTATATATTGGAAGAATTGAAATTTAAAAGAAAAAATAATTCTTGAAAGTAAAATTGAAACACCGTTTGTGTATGTATTATTAATTAAAATACTGTTATAATTGCAAACGTCAATTAAAAATTTTCCGTTTCATTTTTTAATTATTAGGTTGGGGAAAAAGAAATCCCTTATTTTTGCCTTGGTATAAACGAAAAAATAATGGGTTTCTTTTTCCCCAACCTAATATATGCTTCTCAATTTTACGAAAGATATCCTGCTTTTCCATTGTATTATTTTTCGCGGCCGGCTTTGGCGCTTATCATTGTCGAATAATAAATTTATTAAAGATATAGAACTCTTGGCGAATTATGTGAAATAAAAGATTGTAAAATCATACCCATCAATTAAATTAAAGCGGATTTTACTTCAACGAAATCTTAATTTGTTACTTTATTGTAAAGATATATGATAATAAAAGCGTGGAAGTTACGATAAACGGTTGATCCCCTTTGACATCCGTTTGATAAGAGAAATCTTTACGTCAAAGACTTTTTCATTTCAAGACGATTATCACAGAAACAATCTAATTATTTGTTTTATTATTATATATTTCTCGTATCTTTAGTTTCTTGACCTTTTTGGCGATGTATGATTTTTTTCTTACTTTGTGGTTAAAATAATTCGCCGTATCAGATCTCGCGGACGAATATCTCATTGTCAGTTAATTCTTCGCAAAAAATTTAAAGAATGTATACGTCGCAGATATACTTAGTAGTAACTTCGCCCGTTACTACTTGGCTAATCTTTATAATTTGCCTGACCTTTAAACTTCTTCCGTGATACGATGCGAGTGTGATATATGCAGGTACATATTGTGATAAGCAATAAGGAATACATTTGATACAGGTCTCTTAAGTTTTTGTATCACACCTGTTCAGTTTCTCGTAATTCCGTCGATTAGTGACGAGAAGAAAATAATGAAGTTATTATCATGAAATCTTACTTTATTTCTTTACTATATATCATATCTGTATATGTGATTTTCTACATATATAGGGGAGATCGGGGTTGAAAGTAACAGTTTTTAGAAATAGAAAAATTTGTTTACTTCTTAGATACTTAATATTTATGTATACAGTTAAGTTAAAGATTCAAGTCTAGTGTTAACGTAAATGATGTGCCATTAAATACATTGTTAAAAATGTTATGACCCTGAAAAATGACCGAGGCGAAGTATTACTTTTTACCCCAGATTGGGGTTGAAAGTAACAGTACTGGGGTAAGTTGTACCACAAATACATACACGCTGGATAATGCAAAATGAAAACTAAAAAACAATTAATGAGCAACAATGAAAACTGAAAGGAGTAATATTAATTACTAATATTGATTAATAATATTAATCAATGTAACAAAAATTGTATTTTCTTTAAGTAGCACCAAAAAAGTATTATTTCTTAATCAGTAATCGACACAACATATTGTCTTCTTTTGAACTAACACAAAATATTTATTTATTATATAACTGACAACATAAAAAAATATATTAATATTTGTTAATTAATAATTAAGTAACGTAACATAGATTGTCTTTTCAGCTCACCATTACATTGTATAATTTAATGAAATAAATTATGCAGCGAATTAAATAAAATTTTATATTATTTTAGTCATTGCTCGAAGATTCGTCTGAGTAGTAGTTGGAGCACACAAAATTAAAGAAACGTGACATAATTCAGAAGTTTTTGCAACAGATCAAATGGAATTTGCCTTCATTTATCACTATATTGACGGCTCTTTTATATGCATCTAATAAGGTTGTGCCGCGAGATGTTTTTCTTTTGTAGGTTCTTATTTATGATTCTAAAAAGATAAAAAACATAGATACTAGTAATTTATATTTCATGTTGGGGCAAGTTGTAACATGTCACAACTAACCCCAACGGCATGTTACTTTTAACCACAAAATAGAACACATCACAAAGTCAAGTATTTATATTAAAAACGTTTCAAATGTAATAAAGCGGCAAAATACTATTGTCTGCCGATTAATTCTCAAGATTATGAAAACAAACATTTGCTGATAAAAGTGTAAAATTTACGAGAAATATTTACTTACGTTATGAGCAGTCACCTCATATACAATATTCTTCAATAAAATAACGCCAGATGCTAGGCGCCAAATCGTCGTAGAAATAATGTATCAGTGATAGGTCGGCATTCGACTCGTTTTGTTTTCACGGCGCTGTCTCTTTTCTTTACAAAATTATTAGCTGTGTTACAATTTATCCCTGTTACTTTCAACCCCGGTCTCCTCTACAAGTTTATATTTTTTATATATATTTTATATATGAGATTTATATATTGCTATATTAATATCATTGAATAAACACTAATTAGAATGAATGTATACTGAGTTTTTATTATTATAAATATTTACAAAAGAAAACAAAAACTATTAGAGGAAAGTCGCCAATACTGGCACAGACCCCATAAAGCGGCACCCCCCTATTTCTCTGAAATTAAACATTACATTGTATGAATAC